>JAESUZ010003036.1:323959-521459 GCA_017311185.1 Proteles cristata cristata
TCCTGAAGTAGCTCACCATTTTTTTAATATTCCATTTTAATGGAATAACAATTTAGTTTTAGGTCTTACAAAATACTCCATTAGAACTCTACAAATTGTGAACTGTAGAAATGTATATCTTTTGTTTGTTTTTTAAAATAAACAAAAATGTATTTTAAATTCATTTTTTCCTGAAGTAGCTCACCATTTTTTTAATATTCCATTTTAATGGAATAACAATTTAGTTTTAGGTCTTACAAAATACTCCATTAGAACTCTACAAATTGTGAACTGTAGAAATGTATATCTTTTGTTTATTTTTTAAAATAAGCACTTGGCTCTTTGGCTTGGCACCAAGATTTCATTAGTCTGCCCATGCTTATGTCTACCTTCTTGCTAAAGAGAGAAACAAGTGTGCAAATTCAGTGTTTCACACGCACGCTCTATTAGCAAGTTTTTATACTGTTCATTAGCTGAGCTAGAGCATCTGACATTTATTAGCTGCTTAATAAATATTAGAAGTAGGGAAGAAGAGAAAAAGGAATAGGAGAATGAAAAAAGGGAGGAAAAAAGGGGAGGCCTGGAGAAGAAAATGGGATGTTTAGATTGTTTCATAATACAGTGTTCAAAAATACGATTCTTATTTTGAAGTCAGTAGCCATTTTCTTAAACTCAGCTGTGAAAATGTAACCTTTATATGTGGATAGAATACATTATGTGTTTCAGTAACTAGTAGCTAATGTTTTGTGGCTACCATTAATACTTCTCAATTGCATTAAAATTTTCTGATCATTATTAGAAAATTTCTGAAAACATTTAAGATAATTAAGCATGCAGGCTTGTAATCACTGTGTTATAAACTGCCAGTTTTACATAGACACATGTTGATATGGGCCTGAGATCTGGGCAGATAATGGTCACCATCTCATGGTAAACTCTCTTCAGTTATGGTAACTCTGTGCTATGAACTTTCGTAAAACATACAAAAGACACTCCCTAAGAGTATTATGAATATTTTTCTAAAGCCACAGGTATGTGTAAAATGTAAATAAATTGAAAAAGTAGATTTACATATTCAAATACTATTTCTAGAGACCTGAAGTTATAAAATCCTCAGTGAGAACTTTTATTTTTTTAATTTTTTTAAATGTTTATTTATTTTTGAGAAAGAGAGACAGTGCGAGCAGGGGAGTGTCGGAGAGGATCTGAAGCAGGCTCCAGGCAGTGTGCTGTCAGCACAGAGCCCAAGGCAGGACTCAAACTCTCAGACCATGAGATAATGACCTGACATGAAGTCAGACGCTTAACTAACTGAGCCACCCAGGTACCCCAGAACTTATCTTTTAGATGCAAACTTCAGTCCATGAGTTTCTAACATTTTGTACATGTTCTTTAATTTCTTTTTCCTCTTCTTTCACAATTGTGTGAAGAGTTAGTTGACTCAAGTCTAACAAGCACATAATGGAGGCACAATCCTCACCATTTCAGCACATTTAATGATTTTCATCTTGGCCTGCATCATATGAAATGTTCTTCTTTTGGAAGTACACCTCAATATTTTGAAGCTGTCGATAATAGTTCATTATGTATCTGCTTATTTTTTATTCATATATTAATGAATCACTGTCTTCTGATCATTATATAGAAAAATTCTCAAAATTTTGAGACAAAGAATGTAGACTTGTAATTACTGTTTTCATTTTTGTTATATATTTTTTAATGTTTATTTTTGAGAGAGAGAGAGACAGAGTGAGAGCAGGGGAGGGGCAGGGAGGGAAGCAGGCTCCAGGCTCTGAGCTGTCAGCACAGAGCTCGACACAAGGCTTGAACTCACGAACGGTGAGACCTTGACCTGAGCCGAAGTCAGATGCTTAACCAACTGAGCCACCCAGGAGCCCCTTTTAATCACTATTTTTAAATTGCCATTCATAAATAGGCACATATTGAAATAGACCATATTCAAAGGAAGCTGTGTACCGTGGCTTCTCAGACTCTGGGATTACGGGTCCAAAGACGGAGAGGCATCTCTAAGCTCACCTAAGCAACCTGAGCAAATTATTAATAGACTGTCCAATCATTAAAATATTTAAAATTTGTAAAACAGTAACAGATACTCACATGCCTGTTATAGAAATTGATTTTAATAAGTAAAAGCATATATCACAGTAGGCACTAACAGATAGGTGTATTTCCAATAGTCAGAAAAGTTTCTTTCTTTCCATGAAATATAGAGGGCATTAAAACTTAGGCACAATCAGATTTACATATTTTGTTTTAAACCAGGCTTCGTTCTTCAATTAAGACTAGAAATAGAAAAATAATAATAAACTTCATCTAAAATTCTATTAAAAGGTTAATACTTTTCCATATATTTAATTCTGGGATGACATACAAATTCATTGTATTGTAATTTTAAATATTTTTCTGCTTACTGACCAATTTTCACAGCTGTTTTCAATGACATTTCAACAGTTTGCATGAAATCATATCTAGGCTCTCTCTCTGAATTCCCTATAATAGCAAAACTCCTTTCTTCTCAGTGCTTTTGAAATTTATTCATGTAACTCCCATTAGAGTTAATTGGAGTTACTAACATAAATTCCACTTGCTCCAAATGGAGAATAGGTTTCTTTAATGTTGTTTTTATTTTTTAATAAGGTTAGACTCAAAATAGAATCTTGTATACAATTGTCTCTTTTGCTTTGGGAAATTAAAATGCCTTTAACAACTTTTAGGGTTAGAGAATTTAAATCTGTTGAAAACTTTTCTTTCTTATTTTAATTCTGCTACATTACTACATCATCATTACAAATTACAATTGGTAATGAAAGAAATAGGACAGTAACATAAAAGCATTTTTCCAGCAAGCCACCACTGTTTACATACTATTTGTACTTTTATTTGTGGAATTACTCTGTTAATGGGATATTATTAACACTATTTAGAAAAATTGTGTTTGTTGTTCATAACAATAAAGAGAAAGAAATATATTTATTGAGAGGAAAGTATAGTTTTTAAACTGAAAGAAAAGCTCCCACTTTTTATTTTCATAAATGCTACTTTAAAATAAATAAATTACCAATTTTTTATTATCTTTTTAGATTTTGTCAATAATAGTCATTTTAACTATTAACAATTTTATATGTGCATATATTGTTGAATATTCCAAATATTGGAAACCAGCTGTTTTTTTGAAATACTTGATACATGTTAATTTACCAAAAGGAAATAGATGCTTTTCAATAAAAAAAAAAAGACTAATTAACAATAAACCAACGAGGTTGCTTTCATCCTTTCCCCAGATTATGAGAAGACATTCCTTTTTCAAATACATTTTAAAAAGTTGTCTGTAGCTCAAACATTTCAAATAGGATGTTTAGCAAATTTAATTTCACTTTAAATGTTCCTCTTTTAGTTTTGACGGTGTTTCCACAGAAAACAGTTTATAATAATTCAATAAAATCATAGTTGCTTTACTCATCTACAAACACATCCCCCAACATTTTTGTAAATGTGTCAGAGACAATTTACACAATTAAAGCATGGATGAAATCCAGGCAGTTAAAATAGTTATTTAAAATATGAGAGCAGAAGCAGTTTAAAAAGGAGAAAAATGTCCTAGTAACATGAATAGAACAAAAAAATATAGCTTTGAATTCTGTCACAACTTTAACCAAAAAGATGAGTGAAGAATTATTATATTATTCTCTTTTGCTCAAAAAGGAAGCAGAGAATGCGTCCAGAAATACAAAGAGAAAAAAGTAGTATTTGTTGTGGTTAAAGCAATTCAATGTGGTTTAATATTATATTCTCATTTACAGTTATAGAAACTGAAGCTCAGTGAAGTTAAGTAATTCCTTCAAGTTTATGTAGCTAGTGTACATCTCTCAAGTTCATAATAATTTGTCTAAAACAGTCATCCAAAGCAACAAATATTTTCCTCATATAAGAAACATATCATGTGGGTTAATTAGTGTATCATTTAAGATAGAGAACCATGCTTTTAATTATTATTTTGGAAATTATAATTATAAGGTAATTATATTAGCCTATATTCTAGTCAAAGTTTTACTTCTAATAAAAACATAACTTTTGTCCTTGAAAGAATAATATCCCCCCTGTAATTTTGAAATTATTGCTTTCATTGCTCTGACTTTTGTAATTATAATAATTTTCTTTAAATAATGATTTTTTACCTTTTTAAAAATCTTTTCATAGCTTCAAAACTAATAAGTCTTCAAATATTTTTACATAGAGCTTTCTTTTTCTAGCTAGTCAAGTTATATTTGCAAGAAATTATGTTAATATAATCTAACTGTGCTGTATTATAGAAGACTGATTTATTATGGGAGTAAAGTTGAGAGAACCCACAGTAATCAATAGTTTAAATGACCTTTATAACTTTCTCTTGAATATTTTCAGATAGAAAATTAATCATCATGAATTCAATCATTAAAATGCCATTCAATAAAACATCAATGGAATAATTTAGAAATATGGCTCTCATTAGCTCAGAGCTCCACACTCAACTCTTTACATAATAGACAAATTTTAATTTCATCTATCAAGGATATAGCATGCCGAAGTGAAAATAAAACAACCTGACTACCGCTGATGCATTCCTCATTCCAGCTAAATCAATGCTGAATAAATATTTAAATGAATTTTGTTTCAAATTTGCTGGCAGCCAGGGCAAAGGAAAATTTTGATGAATTTGTATAATTCATTTTTGTCCAATGAAAAGAAGCTAATGATTCATCTATAAATTGGATTGAAAGGAGAACCAAATATTAATCTGCCCAGGGCACCCACATGTCCATTTATGAAGCCCCTAAGAGGAAGTTAATATATTTTTTGCAGGTAAAAATTTTCAAAAATGATCCAGCTAAAATGCGTGCATTATTCCCTGTCATGGTTATTAATTAACCTGCTTAGTTTTATTAGTCTTCATTCTTAATATTCTATACAAGGAGAATGTCTTTTGGGACAAAACAATATAGTGGGTAGAAACATGAGCTTTGCAACTAGACACTCCTGGTTTTTGATCCTGAGAATTTGATCCTAGGAATTTGATTTACCTCTTTTAGACTCTGTTTTCTCATCTGTAAAATGGGTATAATAATACTACGTATTCATGGATTTTTTTGGTAAGCATTAAATCAAACTATATTTATAATGATTATAATGATTTATAATGTGCAACCTAGCACAGAAGAAGGTTGTAATAAATAGGTGACCACTTTGTTTTTACTGTTTGCTTAAAACAAAAATCTGAGAGGAACTCCATTTTCATAATACTCTAAGAAAATTAAATATTACAATCGTTAAAAGATAAGAGTATATTCCAACAATCAAAATCTGTTATATTTTTAGATATTTTGAATTACTTAATCTCACCAACGTCATCAAAACTATCTTAACTTTTTCTTTATACACCAGTCCTCATTCTTCAATATTAACTGTACATTTTGGTTTACAACTATCTTAATACTTAAGTCTAAAATGAAATTTAGCTATGTTATAGAGTTACATATGACACTACCAAGAGAGTATTAAATCTAAAAGCATTTCTCTCTGAGTTGTGAAGTCATATATTTAATCCAGAATTGAAATTCTTTATGGTACTTGCAAATAACTAAAATTTAGAAAAAGGGCATTGCTATAAATTTTGTTATGATTTATGTTATAAGCATATTTATAATAGTTTCCTATGAAAATATTCTGTAAAACAGTATAAGGAATGAAGTAATGAGCAGAAATTGGCTAAAATTCCTGAAATTCGTGGAGAAAGACTTTAATATTTATTATTTCAAATCAGTTTTGGTTTCATCTTTTAAAATTATAGCAACTACTCATAGGAAAAAATGCATTATAGATCATGTAATGGTATATTTGCAGAAAATCAGCATATAAGTCTATAGGCAAAATTGATAAAATGAAATCCAAAATTTTCACTATTTTATGCTGGGACATTATTATATGGAATTTTTCTAATGGGACCATATCCAAGTTGTAGCATTAACAGATGGGATCCTGTTGGGGTTCCACATTTTTAGTTATTTAGGACTTTAGTAAACAGTGATTTTATCCAGTATGTGATTGGAACAGATGTGATCTTATCAGGGTTCCACTTTTTTTCAAGGGCATAAAATTGCCATGATTTGCTGTACAGTGCTGGAGTTTACTTTTTGTGGTTTTAGAACCAGAGTCCTTTTTAGCCAGAATTTGCCCTTGGGTTCTAAAACATCATAATAGGGAGTTAATGTTTTATTCTCTATTAATCCCATTAAATCCTTTTAATATTAGAGCATGTGTTGCTTTATAGCATTAACTAGTGTCTTGCACTCAACAGTATTTTCACAGTTTATGACACTGCTTAGGGCATTAACAAACAGCTGTTTGAATTAAATGAGCAGTTAAGGACCCTGTTCATTAACTCAAAAGTTTCATGTATTTTTAATTCCTTAAATCTAATGGTATCATCACCCTCCAAGAAATCTATCTTTGATTATAATTTGCTCTGGCCACTATTGGTTATGGGGGAAAGTATTATTGTTTTTGAATATGAGTCATATCAGGGTTGGGTATCTCTAATGAATCTTAACTATCTCATAACGGTTTCATTCTTATGGGATATAAAACTTTAAAAGTTGTTTACGGCAGTTGTGTTAAGATTTTCTCCAATTTTGGTTACTGATGACTTCATTTAGCTAATGTAAAGAGGCAGTTGGAACAGAATTATTTGCATTTGAAATGGCGCAATCAGAGGTTTGTGACTGACTCATTTACAAAAAAAGAAAATTGTATTTGGACAGTGACAAATTATGTGATGCAGTCCCTGGTGCAGAGCGAAATGTTAGTCACAAATTTTTCTCCACAGAGAGAGATCATGGCTTCCAAGGCTTCATTCGACACTTTACCTTTTATTCAATCATGGTCATGTACATCTTAATTCAGTAGTTTGAGGCAAAATAAATAAAAGGGCGATTTTAAATTAAAGTGTCTAGTATTGTAAATAACCAGCATGAGGACAGGATTCTTGATTCAAACCTACTCTGGTGCCCAAGTGATGTCCCACCTAGTTCTGAACCTTCTGTTGAGTAAGTGCTCAGTATCTTGGGGAGAATGATTGGATGCTTTCATTAAGAACTTTTTACCCGTTGGGTAAACCTCTCCTAGGTTTCCTAGAAATCATCACATATTTTGACCTTCAAATATTTAAATTTTCTCTTCAGAGCCTGTGGATCTCTGAGTGATGAATTCAGTCCACAGGTGTTCGGTAATCAATTAGAAAGCATTAACAGGTTTAAAAGGGAGACATATAATTTTACCATTTTAATAATCATATTTGTTTTTTTTATCACTTCAAATACCACAGATCAACAATTTGAAAGTGTAGACAAGATGCTGTCGTGTATTACCTGAAAGAAATGGGTAAATGAGTAAGAATGGTTTCCGAAGAGAAGTAGAAACCTCTTCTTTCCTGTTAGTCACCAGAAACATTTCTCCCGTGTTAAGTTTGGGGCAGACCTAATGAGTACTGGATTCCAGGCCTGAAGTTTTTTCTACATCAGTCTGAGTTGTTTTGGAATTCATAACTGCCCTATTTTTATCCATGTTGGAAGTTGTAGGGCACCTTTTACAAATACCCTGTTCCTCCTCCATTTTGCCTCAGGGTATCTCTGTGGGCATCAGTTCCTTTCTTCCAAGTCCTTCATCCAGTGCCTGTGACTGAGGGCAGCTCGGATAACATGTGAAGCAGACAGGATGGTTTGAGGCGTCCTCCCCAACCTTGACTACTAAATTTGTAGACTGCATCAGAGATTTCCTTTTTCTCTCTACTGTGAAAACTGCAAAATAATCAGTTAAAAATCTCAAGCTATTGTAGAGATTTAGTCTTTAAGAATAAAATCTAGAAATGCTTCAGAACTTAACAGTTAGCATAGTTTTAACTAAACCAGAATCTCTAGCACTAATTAAAAATTCTGCCATTTGTAGTGTCACTGTGAGAGGGATCTCCACTAGTATTTAAAGAGTCTACAAAAAATCCATATATTCAGAGAAATTAATGTCCAGAAGCATTATTTTTTTAAATAACTGAAAATGAAGATTTCAGCCTGTACCGGTAAAGAAATCTAAAAACAAAACAAAACAAACAACCAAACAAAACAAACAAAAAACTGTATATGCATACATGAAATGTTAAGTATTTAATATATATTAAATATATATATATATACTATGTATAGTATATGTATTTATAAATACTACATGTAGTAGATATATTTATAATAAACAATGCCAAGGAGAAAATTTTGTTATGTTTTGTTTGTTTTGTTGTCAGTATTCTGAATCCCTGTCAGCACTGTCTGGACTCCCATCTCTACATCTACCATAGAAACCAAACCACCATCATAATTTGCTTGCATTAGCCTCCCACTTGGTTTCTGTGTACTTGTCTCCTGTTAACCTAGGGCTGTTCTTGACAGGCAGTCTGCATGAACCTAAGCCCCACAGCCCCCTCAAAAAAAAAAAAAAAAACCCACCCAAAACAAAAAATTCCTACCTGATCCTTTAGTACTAAATATATTTCCCTGACTTCCCTAGGCTCCTGATAACATGGAGCCTAAGATACTTAATGTGACCTGTCTATCCCAGCTACTGTCTACCTCCCCATCTATAACTTAGCCATTATCCGTGTAGTTCACTGGATTCCAGGCATATTAAGCTTCTTCCAGCCTCAGTTACACATGCCACTCCCTCTCCTGGGTCCCTCCTACTCAGCCTCAGTTCTCTTTAAAGTCTTGTGCTCAAAGAAGCCTTCCTGGCCTATCAGTCTAAAAGCAGGTGCCTCTTTTCAGATCCTTGTTGCTCTTTTTAAATTTTCTCCATAGCACTCATTACAATACCAACTATACAATCATTTGAGAATTTATTATTTTTTTTCCCCATTGTAGGAGACAGGATCTGTTTTCTTCACCATTAGCACCTAGCAGCCAGAGGAAGTGCTCGATAAATATTTTCAAATAAATGACTGAACTCTAGTTTTCTCTGACTGAAGGATATAAAAAGACATTTTTATTTTTTTTATTTTTTTTTTAATGTTTTTATTTATTTCTAGAGAGAGAGAGACAGCGTGAGCAGGGAGGGTCAGAGAGAGGAGTCTGAACTGAAACAGGCTCCAGGCTCTGAGCTGGCGGTCAGCACAGAGCCCGGCGGGCCCGAACCCACGAACCGCGAGATCATGACCTAAGCGAAAGTCGGACGCTTAATGACTAAGCCACCCAGGCGCCCCTAAAAAGACATTTTTAGGAAAAGAATGTGCACCACTTGATTTTTCAATAAATGATCAGGCACATAAGGGGTTATTTAGGTATTTTTTTTATAGTCAACATTCTTTTATTATTGTTAAACTATCCTTTAAACTATCCTTTAAAACTAACTAATTATTGCATTGTCTTTCTTCTGCTAGAAATCTAGCATTTATTAAAAATTTTCTTTGATTAGTATCAAATGCTTTAGAATTTATTTCACATAACCCTTATATGTCATAACTGCTCGTTTTATTCTTGTCCTAAGTACATTATACCATACAAAACCCAGGACAGAATGAGAAATTGCAATGTTCTGTAGATTACAAATATAGGATGAGAAATTGAAGCCTGCCAGCCTGGGAATGTAAACTGGGAAATGGATTCCCGCCACTGTGCTGGGCATTGCCAAGAACTGGGAAAAAGATCTTGGCAACAGGTGCTGAACATCGACAGCAGCATCAAGCAGTTGTGTGTGGGTGGAGGTAAGAGAGTTCAGCTGACTATGAGGTATGAACTAAGGCAACCATGAGGAGGAGTTCTCTGAGATCTCCTTGTAGCTTTGGTAGATCCTGAACCCAGTGCAAATGCTTACAGATATTCTATTTTGTTTAACCTATTTGTGTGAAGCCTTGAAAACAAACGTTTTCTGTATTCTGTTGCTATTTTGATGGTAAAATAGGACATTCGGACACAGCCTTTGTAGAGAAAAGGAAATCATAGGTCTATTGAGTAACCTCCAACTTAGGAAAATGTTCTTTGCAAGTATTGTTACTAATTAGTGAATCACTACTTGGAAAAAGCTGAATTGAGTGAAGAAAGATACAGATAATTTATATATCTGAAAAGAAAGATGGAAAAGGAAAAGCTAGAAAGCAATTAACCTAAAGTTAGTTATAATTGGCCACAAATGTTCTTGAAAAACTGATATTAGAAACCAGAAACTAAAAAACTTAGGAGCTCATTGAGAAAGACTATATGGACCCAGCTGTATATTGGCGCCGCAGTGATGAGCAGTGGAAAAACTTTCCATCCCTTTTCACATCAGACCTGTAGATAGATCCCAATGGCCCCAGAGTCAGGACTTGCAGGTCCTTGGCTGTAAGGTTCACCAGCAGCCATTAGACTGACATTTGTTATCAATGAGACGCTGCTGAACTGTTGTTCCAAGGCTGTTGCTGTAAAACCATAGTGCATTGTAGTTTGTTGGAGGTTAGTAGCACTTGTTAATTTGATCAAGGCTGAAGTTTACGGAGGATAAAGTAAACAATGCAAACTGCAGACACCATCAGTTTCCTATGGGCAGTGAAGTGTAGTCTGTTCCATTTACACTTCACAACAACATCTGATGGGCTTTGTCAGTGCTGCACAGAGTAATTAAACCTGAAATCAATAGCAGGCATTTGTCATGTTTACAGCCGCTCTTTCTGCTGGGTTAAACTCATCAGTTTAGTGCCGTTCTGTTTTACTGCAGAGACACGCTCCATTATTTCTTCAGGTACAGTTGAGATATTCAGTTACATGCCCAATAGTTTGAATACGACATTAAGATTAAAAGGGACAGGCAAATGGACAGTTTTTGTAATTTATTTGCTGATTTTCTTAACCAGTGTTGGATTTCCATTTCCTTCAACCTTTTTATGAAACCCTTTGCGGCCTGAGATAATAGATTCCCTTAGCTTCCAAACTGGCAAAGTCTCATCTCAAACCTGATAGAATTTGACACCAACTATAACTATACGTTAGGATTGAGACACGTTATTTGAAAAGAGTGAAGAACACCTGAGATTCAAAGTTGTCTTATTTGCTTTTTCACTTTTAATATGGAATTTTTCAGAAATGTTCTTTTATGTCATTTTTAAAAATCTCCACCCTTCTTTATGTTCCTTTACTATTTTTCCTTCTATTTCTTCTATTTCTTAATCTTTTAAATAATGTGGTTAGAGCATCCTGGTTTTAACAGTAAGAGAACTTGCAGTGGTAAACTTGAATTTGACATACATGTTTGAAGAACACTGAAAAGTGTGCATTTAGAACATTTCAAGTCACTTAATAAAGATCCATTTATCCTGATTTTATACAAATAAATCTAAACATCTTCCCTCTCCATTTGGGACTTTTGTCTTCGCATACCCAACCAAACAGGATTATTGTAAGAATGAATCTTATGCCAATTAGTTGGTTATAAATGAAGCCATTGTAATGTTATGCCTTTTGTATTATTTTTTGCTATTTAAATACACCACTTTTTTTCCAACTGTGTTATCAAAGTTATATGCAGGTAGACTGATTACATATTTTATGCTAACTTGTAAAAAATCATGCAACTAACTATGAAAATCGTTTTGATCTCTAGACAGTATAATGAATTGATATTTGGATTGGAAGTGACTTAAATATGGTAACTTTAAGTTTCTGTATGTCAATTCTTATATAGAGTTCTAGTCATTTAAAATAAGCAGAGGGGTACCTGGGTGGCTTGGTTGGTTGAGTGTCCTACTCTTGATTTCAGCTCAGGTTATCCCAGGGTTGTAAGACCAAGTCCCGCTTTAGACTCTGCACTAAGCGTGGAGCCTTCTTGGGTTCTCTATTTCCCTCTGGCCTTCTCCCCTCCTGAAGCTCAGGAATAAATGAATAATGAATGAATGAACGAACGAATGAAACAAGTAGAATTCCAGATCTTCATAGGACTCCATATTTTGGTAAGCACAGTAACTAAAAAAGTAAATATATAAATCACAGCAGTCTAATGGTTAGAGTCATTGCATAAATTATTTTCAAACAGTTGTTAAAAAGTGATGTTTGTGGCTTCCTACCAACCATGTAGCAATTGTCTGAAGGTTGTGTACATGGGGCAGCGTCTAGAGAACCTGCATATTTTTATCTTTTAGTCGACATTGAATGTCCTTGAGACCATGTTACCTCATTTCTAGATCTTGCCTATTTTTGCCATATATCAGAAATCCTACATCATGAGCGCCAACCACCGTCTCCTATGTAGATCATATTTTGTATCATAATTCAGCAGTTTCAAAAGCACATCTCAAAAGAGGGAATGAACTTGCAAGGAACTTGTCCTGGTCAGCAACTCCCTAATATCTTTAAGAAATTAATTATTTTTCCCCAGCATATTTAGTTCAGATTTTTTTAGTAATCTATCATTTTTTCCTAAGAACTCTTTTACCAGAGGTTTTGAGTGAGAATTCAATTAAAATTTCACAAAGATACAGTAATTAAAAAGATCATGCTTCCTGAACATAATTCTGACAATTATTTGAAAAGTTTTGTTCTAGTGATAGAAATAAAATTTTAATTTAAATTACAGTGAATTTGCTTAGTTAAGCTTTCTAAGTGTCACCTATGATAAAAGTGAAACTTCAGAACTATATTCAAAGTAATGCTGAAATCAAAATGATACCCTGTGCATTTCTGGCTAAATTTTTAGAGAGCAGGATATTTGTTCTACACCACCTAGCTCAGGCTTTAGCATGTGCTCTTAGTTCTTTGTGTTCCAATAAGTCCGAAAATGGAAGTTCTTTTCACAGACCATGTCTATGAGAAATATAATTAAGAATGTGTTAGATTGTTTGAAGGACTGTTTCAGAGTTCATTGAAACTCACCTGCACTTGTGATGAGCACCGGGGGTTATACATAAGTGATGAATCCCTAAATTATACACCTGAAACTAATATTACTGTATGTTAGCTAACTGGAATTTAGATTAAAAAAAAAAAAAAAAGAAACCCACCTGGAAGAAAACAGTAAAGTAACCTAAAAACAACACAGAATAATAACATAATTAGACTTGTTAAAGAGCCAGACATATGCCATCAATAGCTGTAGTTACTTAGAATGGGTTCACTCAACTTTTCTGGGTCAACAACAGACTCTAGAAATAAAATTCAGTACTAGTTGCATTGTTGCTCATCTGTTGTCCATGGCCATTAGTTTTTAATTCTTCAGAAGAATACAATCTCACATATGAGGGAATGGAAAGTCATCTTTATGTAGCTTCTCTAGGTGATTTGAATATAAGAGATCTTTTTTCCTTGTATGTTTCTTAACTTTACATACATGATCTTATGTTACTAACACAGTATTATGCATGCTATGAAGGTAAAATAAATAGGAAATGTAATGAAAATCATAAAAATTCTGCACCAGTAATTTCAAGGCTGTCATACCTTTTGTTTCCCCACCAGGTGAGATATCAGTGTTCATGGTCTTATATTCTAAACTTCAGGGCAATAGTTAATCAATACAGAGCATTTCTGAGAAGCCCATGCTTCAGAAATGCCTATGCCAGAGACTTCTTCCAAATTCAAACCAACTTCCATTTTAGTCATCCCCGGCGAACAGAGTAACGCAAATAATGCAGGCATTCTTATCCAAAATAGCAAAATCTGTATAGTATTTTAAGGTATACGGGATATTTACTTTTTTTCTCATCTGTTGCTCACAGTTTTGTGATATAGGTCCTTGAAATATAGAAGAGGTAAGTGAAGCTTAGGTTAAGTGATTTTCTCAACATTATCATGCTTTTAGTGGTAGCACCTAGTCTCAAGCCTGGGCCCTTTCTATTCTGATTCTGGTAATTGCTACAGTATCTTGTTACATCCCAAAAAAGCCCATGGTAGGCAGAATCCTAAAATGGCTCTTCTATTAGTTGGGGTTCAACCAGAAAAGCAACAACACTAGGATATCTCTATCTATGTCTGTGTCTATGTGTTTCCATATCTATATATATCTATATATCATCTATATTCCCATGTGTGTATATATTTATGAATATATATATAAATGTATATATATATGAATATATATATATATATATATATTCATTCTTTTATTATGAAGAATTGTCTTCTACTGTGATGGGGACTAGCTGAGTAAATCCAGAATTTATAAGGCAGGTAATCAAAAATGATAGAATGTAGGCAGACTGGAACCCTAGGACACAAGCCAAAGCTGTTTATACACAGGTGGAATTTCTTCTCTGCTTGTCTCTGCATCTATTTGCCCTCCGCCCTGCCACTCCCCACCTGTACTCCTTGGAAAGGCTCAGCCCTTTTTCCAAATCTTTCCAAATGGTTAAGTCATACTCATCCAGATTATCTAGGATAATTGCCTTACTCAAAATCAACTGATTAAAGGATTTAATCACATCTGCAAAATCCCTTCACAGCAACACCTAGATTAGTGTCCCAATGAATAACTGGAGAATGAGGCTTACCCAAGATGACACATCAAAAAAGCTAATACAGTCCACCCTTTGTTGACTAGGCACTTAACATATCTTTCTAGATTGTACTTAATCTCCAAATAAAGATGAAAACAAAGTTTTATTTCCACCTATCATGATACAACTCTCCTCCATACATCTGAAAGCATAATAACCTTTTTCCCAGAAAAGGATACAAAGCTCTTGGGTGATATTCACTCTTCTCCCTTGACATCTTACAATTTAAATACTAGGATAATAAAGTTGTCTATAATGTTAAATGATTAGAGGATAAGAAAAGGAAGAAAGCAAAAATATTAGGGTGAAGCATACACAAATATATTCATATCAAATAAAAAGGACATGCTCATAACTACTGCAGTCTTTATGTCTACAGCTGGTCACATGGTCATATGATAGAACTGTCTTCCTCCACCACCCATTTCATATTCCTTTGGTCTTCAGCAAGCACCTCAGCTGGTCATGGTTTTTTTGCTTTGTGGGTTGACCCAAACCTTCATTCTTGACAAGTGTGGACCATTAGCACTGCCATTAGAACCTGCCTAAATTGAGTTGTGATATTTTTAATTGACTTTAATCATAAGACATGGGAGTAATAAAAGATGCCTAGGGGATTGCCTGTAGTTTGGACATGGTCTTCATTACTCCCATTATGTAGTAGCAAGAAAACTGCCCCTTGGCAGTCAGAATAAATCACCCAATCAGAACAGTAACCCCCATGTTGATTTAGAGGCATGAGGGGCCCAAAGTGGCCTAACAAAAGTCTCAATTCTAGTTTGGTGAAATAATTATTTCCCTTGTGGAAGATTCTGTCCTTTGGATCTAAGATCTCTAGATCAGCAGAGCTAAAACCTTGGTGATGGAAAGCAGAACTTTTGTTAGTAGAGCATTAGGAGTAGTAGTCAGTGAAGCAACTTATATCATCCCTTGATTCATGCACCAATGAATCCTGAGTATGGGAGAAATAGCAGCATATATCAAATGCTGATATAGTACAGATACTGCATCCTGAGGGACACTGCCTCACCCCTACAAAGCATTGCCTCCTACTTGGCGTCATAACTGAATCTTCAAAAGGCCACTCCACCATTTTATCAAGTGGCTGTTTCAGAATTATGGAGACCATGATAAGACCATTGAATTCCATAAGCCTGAGCCCATTAGTAAATTTCATTTACTGTGAAATTAGTTCATGGTTAAGAAACAATTCTGTGTGGAATGCCTTGACAGTGTATAAGGCATTCTGAAAGTCTCTGATATCAGGCAAGCTTACTGCTGTGGTTGGGGTGATTGATCCTGACTGTCAAAGAAAATTGGGTGCTACTACGCAATAAAGAATATACCCGTAATACAGTAGATCCTCTAGGGTATCTCTTTGTATTCTAATGTCCTGTAATTAAAGTCATTGGAAAACTACAGCAGGAATGAATGGCCCACACACATCAGGAATGAAGGCTTGAATCACTCTACTGGGCAAAGAACCACAACCATGGCTGAGGTGCTTTGTAGCCAGAGAAGGCAAATTTATAACCAGAGTAAGTGTCTATTCCACACAAATAAAGCAGTATAATGTAATCAACTTGACACCAGGTAGCTAGCTTTTCACCTCGTGAATGGTGCTCTAAACATTAGAGCTTCACTGTTGGCCTTTGCTGGTGGCAGATTGGACACATGGCAGTGGCTGTAGCCAGGTTAGCCTTGGTGAGTAAAAGCAAATGTTACTGAGCCCATGTATAATTATCTATATCCAATTAATTTCCATAACCATGGCCACTTTGTCCATGAACCCCATGGACCCTTAATAAGAATGACTGGGGAAAGAGGCAAACTCATAATCCATTGAACAGTTCATCCTAGCCACTTGAATTTTAAAATCCTCCTCTGCCAAGGTCACCCTCTGGTGAGCCTTCACAAATATTGATGTCTTTCTATGCAGAAAGAGAGGTCTATCTATACAACCTCTTCCCCCAGACATTCTTTCTACCAATTTTCCAATCATATCTTTTCTGAGTCCATGACCATTCAGCCAAACCAGTAGCCACAGCCATGAATTGGTATAGGCTCATACTATTGATATAGACTGGAAATTTCTCCTTTCAGGCAAATGAACAACTAAGTACACTACTCAAAAGGAAATTCTTCCTAAGAGGAGAATGTTCTTTCACCAGTCTTCTTCAGGGTGAACCCAGGAAGGTAGTCGAGGGCTGCAACTGTGCGCTCTCAGGCAGTGCCTACATGACAGAAATCATTTATAAATCAGGTCTAAGTTTTTGTTGTTGTTGTTGTTTTCCCTCAATCAACTGGTTGTAGGAACTCCTATTAGGGGAAGAAAAACTTTTGCTAGATCTTCTTAGGGTCGCTGGATGAGTCTGAAAATTAACAGACATTAACAGGAGAAAAATACACAAATTTATCTATTATAAACTTAAATAAGAGCCTTCAATAAGAAAAAGAAAACCCCCATAAACAGTTAAATCTGAGTATGCTATGTTTATTTTATTTTTTTTTTAAATGTTTTATTTATTTCTAGGAGAGAGACAGAGACAGCGTGAGCAAGGGAGGGTCAGAGAGAGAGGGAGTCACAGACTGAAACAGGCTCCAGGCTCTGAGCTGGCAGTCAGCACAGAGCCTGACGCGGGGCTCGAACCCACGAACCGTGAGATCATGACCCAAGCGAAAGTCAGACGCTTAACCGACTAAGCCACCCAGGAGCCCCATGAGTATGCTATGTTTAATGTAGAGTTGATAGTGATAAAGAAATAGGATAGACCAAAGAGTATAAGATAAATATAGTAAACTGAGGAAATCTTAGAAAGGCCTATGTATTCAGATTCTTCTCTGTGTCTCTTTGTCTCTGGAGATAAGGATGCTCCTTTCCTCTGGGTATTGGGAAGGCATCTCATGAGAAAGTTTTATAATCTGTTTCAGGGGAGAAAGGTAGGAGGAAGATTACAGTGAACTTCCTGCTTTCTGCTGTTTTCTCAAACTTGCTCAGCTTAAAATTACTCAGTATGCCAAGCTGCCATATTTTGGAGTAGTGTGACTTGAACCCGATTATTTCCCATTAGACCATAGGTGTGACTTGAGAGGGAGAAGAAATTCTACCTACGAACACAGTCCAGCCCATGCCCACAGTTTCTGTCCCTTATGGACTACAGATTTTGGACTTGCTTAGCCAATCTCCACAACAGTGTAGGCCAATTACTCATAATAAATCTATACCTGTCTGTCTATCCAGCTATCCTACTGTTTCTGTTTTCCTGACTGAACTCAAGATTCCCACCACATATACTTTCTTTCATTACTCAATTAACACTAGTCTAGGTGCTGTTGTGAAGGAATTCTTCAGATGTAATTAAGGTCTCAAATCAGTTGATTTTAAGAAAAGGAGATTATCCTTGATGAGTTTGACCTAATTAAGTGAGCTTTTGAAAGGAACCAGGTTTTCCTAGAAAAGGAGATATTAAGTATAAGAATTGGGACAGGAAATTCTTCATTGCTGCCCGGATGCTGTAGGGGGAACATGGTAAGTACCTGAGTGACTCTCCAGGAGCCAACAGCAATGCCTGGCTAACTGCCAACAAGAAAACAGAGAGCTCAGTCATAAAGCCACAGGAAATCATTTCTACCAATAACCTGAGGGAGCTGGGAAGTGAATATGGCTCTAGTGGAGTCTCCAGATGAGAACTCAAGACTAGATGACATCTTGAATGTGAAACATTGAACAAACATTCTGAATTTGCCGATGCCTGGACTCCTGGCCCTCAGAACTGTGAAATAATAAATGGCTGTCTTTGGTGATGTGTTATGCAGCAAAACAGAATGAATACAAAGCCACTCCATTAACTATCTACAACTTACACAAAATTCCTACCTTCAACTTTTCAAGTAGTCTTTGGATCCTTGATTTTCCTTCCAAAGCATATGTTCTTAACAGCATTAGATTGGAATAGGTTTGGCATCAGAGTTTTGACCCTAATCTCTCAAATTTCCTAGAATCCCCTGGAGGTAAGTTGAGGGTTAGAAAAGTAAAACCATGTCTGTAATAGCTCAGCTTTGCATACACACCCTGGCTTTGAAATCTGCCTAGCAGACCCTAGGTTAATGATTCACAAATCCTAATAGTCACAGTGATGACTAACTAACTGTGACAATTCCTTGAATACTAAGCATCAGAAAATATTAGGAAAATTGTATGGTCACGTTTTCTATCTCAAGCCAATAAACAGACTCTGATGGTTACCAGTGGGGAGTGGATAGGGGGTTGGGTTAAATAATGACAGGGATTAAGGCATGAATTTGTGATTAGCCCTGGGTGTTGTATGGAAGTGTTGAATCACTGTATTGTATACCTGAAATTAATATTACACTGTGTGTTAACTAACTGGAAGTTAAATAGAACTTTTAATAAAACTTTCAAGCTGAAAATTATCTCAAATTTCATTTGACGTTAATTTGTCAAAATAAAATTCAAGTTTTAGAAATCATCTCATTTGCAATACTATGGCTATCACTTGACTACTTAGAATGTACTTATTCTAAAGAATAGCTGTTAGCAGATTTCTCTCAAAGGAGATCGAGAAAGTGCCTGGGCTGATACAGAACCACTAATTCCTTGAAAGTATATAAAAGTGCAGCAGGAACCCATCTGAGGTCCGTAATGAGCAATGAACTGACCATCAGCAATGAAGTGTTGTAGGAAAAAAATAGCCAAACTTTACAGATGTAGCCTTGCAGAGATAATATATGGAGAGAAATACTATCTCTGTCCAATGGCTACTCACATTTTAGTCAGAATTCTATTGTAGGGTCTCTTGCTGAAGAACAACTCAAAATTTGGGGAGTTTTTCAAAGAATATTAAGGTGATCAGAGTATGAGGAATAGGAGCTTTAAAATTTGCTATTACTGGGGCGCCTGGGTGGCTTAGTCGGTTAAGCGTCTGACTTTTGCTTAGGTCATGATCTCACAGTTTGTGGGTTCGAGCCCCGTGTCGGGCTCTGTGCTGACTGACAGCTCGGAGCCTGGAGCCTTTTTCAGAGTCTGTGTCTCCCTCTCTCTCTGACCCTCCCCTGCTCTCTCTCTCTCTCTCTCTCTCTCTCTCTCTCCTAGAAATAAATAAAACATTAAAAAAATAAAATAAAATTTGCTATTACTATTGTTTCTAATGAAAAAAAAAGGTTGTTGAAAACTAACTTTTTGATAGGATTTTCTTGCAATAAAGCTGAAACAAATTCAGTATATAGTACATTGCAAAAAAAGCAAATTATATAAAATAGAGCTATATTGAAACATGATACTTTTATACTAATATTTGTAAGCATTAATGCTTTTGCCGTCCATCCGTTGAGTGCAATTTCCAGATATGAAAACACTGGGACTAAGTCATTAAGGAGTATCAAAGACTAGGATGAATTGGATAGATACTATCCTAAAGGCATTTAATTTATACACACACACACACACACACACACACACACACGCAACTGCAGCTGTGTTCATTTAGCCCACAATTGCCAAGTTTGTGATTTAGAAATTTGATGGAAGACAGATGAACATGGTAAAGAGCTATTTGCCCCATACTCGGCTTCTGGATTTTTTGAGGTTTCTTAACTTAGGGACATATCAGTCAATTTAGTTCTTAACTATTAATTTTAACTGATTAATAACCAGTAAGTGGTTATTAACTATTAGTAACCATTTCGGAATATACAGTGCCCGGTTTTCATTGCAATGTCCCTCTCACTTGTTGGATTCTCTCCCTTACAGCCCCCAAACCACTTTATCCTATATTCTTAGGCTTCTATGTGGTAATCTGGACCACTGAGGTTTGTCCTGGACAACATTCCCAGGACAGAGGCAGAACCCTGTGCTGCAAACATTCTCTGGCATCTGGACTTTTTCTCCCTCTTCCTTCTTTTCACCTTACCTATTAAAAGAGAGAAGGAATCTTCCAGTTCTTTTCCCATGAATCTGTTGGGATGCAGTCTTTGGGTTTGCATCTGTTTCACCTAGAAATAAACCAGCCTCCTCATTTAAGTAGCAAAGATGGGATGGCAGAGGAGCTATCCTAGAGCATCATTTGCTGCACTCATTTTTCTCCTTTGTCGGTCTCCCCTAATAGTTCAAAGTCCAAGTGCATTCATTCTATTTTAAAAATGTTTTCCCCTGTGGGGCAGCTGAGTGGCTCAGGTAAGTGTCCAGCTTCGGCACAGGTCATGGTCTCTAGGTTTGTCAGTTTGAGCCTCACATCAGGCTCTGTGCTGACATCTCAGAGCCTGGAGCCTGCTTTGAATTCTGTGTCTTTCTCTCTGCCCCTCTCCTGCTCATACTTGTTCTCTCTCTCTCTCTTAAAAATAAATAAACATTTGGGGCGCCTGGGTGGCTTAGTCGGTTAAGCGTCCGACTTTCGCTTAGGTCATGATCTCGCGGTTCGTGGGTTCGAGCCCCGCATCGGGCTCTGTGCTGACTGCCAGCTCAGAGCCTGGAGCCTGTTTCAGTCTGTGACTTCCTCTCTCTGACCCTCCCTGCTCACGCTGTCTCTCTCTCCTAGAAATAAAAAAAAAAAAAAAAAAAAAAAAAAAACATTAAAAAAAAATAAACATTTCTTAAATTTTTAAAAAAATGTTTTTCCTTGTGGAGACTTCAAGTATTGTCTATATGATGTTGGCTCTGTTTTATGACCAAAGAACTAATACCAAAATTTGAATAGTTTTGAATTTCTCATGTTCTGCCCGATATCTGTAATCAGTAGCCAGGAAAAAACTTTAACCAATGACGTTAAGTTGAAGAATTAAACATTCCTTTAGCAAGCCCTTGAATATTAAATTCTATGCGGAACCATGCAACTTTTATAACGTAGCCAAGTAGTTTCCCTTTTATTCAGCCCAAAAGCCTCTCAAATAGTAGCCTGTACCAGATGTTTCTGAGGGAGTAAAACATATAATGTACCTAATTTTGCAAAACTACACAATAGGTAGACATTTCTTTCTCACCCCAGCTGGCGATCAGTTTATGCCCTGAAGCTTGGAGATTTACAGCCCTTGTAATTTTATCCTAAACAGAGTAATTGCAGATGCTCTTCCATTGCTATTATTTTAATTAGTGATGAAGACTTTGCCAAGATGTCGAATTTCAAGGTAATGAATTTCATTTGGGTAAGATCTAGTAGGTAGTTGTGATCATTTTAATATAGCTTTATCCTTGCAAATTATTTTCTTATCAATTTTGTAGTATTTATTTACTTAGGAATTTCACCCCAGCTTATTCTAAAATTATTTAAGAAATGTCATTCCACTGACAAGTCATTAAGTCTCTTTCCCAAAACATCAAAGTCCAACAAAAGAAATATATACCTTGTTATTGAAAAGGTAAATGTGTTTTAACATTATTAAAGGTTATTGATTTTTAACAGATAAGTTGCACAAAATAATCAATGTGCACAAGAGTATAAGATAATTTTCTTGAATTTTTAATATCCAGGAAAACTAAATTATAATTTAATTGATTTTGGTTTGCTCTCTCTCAGCAGACTTTTAATCTTGTTGAGTGTGGGGGCACCTGGGTGGCTTAGTCGGTTAAGCGTCTGACTTTCGCTTGGGTCATGATCTCGCGGTTCGTGGGTTCGAGCCCCGCGTCGGGCTCTGTGCTGACTGCCAGCTCAGTGCCTGGAGCCTGTTTCAGTCTGTGACTCCCTCTCTCTGACCCTCCCCTGTTCACGCTGTCTGTCTCTCTCTCCTAGAAATAAATAAAAAAACATAACAAAAAAATAAAAATAAAAATAATCTTGTTGAGTGTGGGTTTTCTTTTGTATTTTGATATTATATGGAGAATTGAAAAGAATTGCTTTAGTAGAGTTGAGTTTTAGGAATTCTCTTATAAAGGGAGGCCTCTCACCAAAGACTATGATCTTATTTTTGTAAATAAATAAATAAATAAACTTTTTTAAACCTTTGGTTTTTAGGAGTAGAAATCACAAGTGTTTGTCATGGTCAACCTAGGCCATAGCTTAGTTATCTCATTTATAATAGGCATACTTTTTAATCAGCATGGAATTTCTTTGATGTTCATGTTTTTTTCTCTGTGGAAATGCAGGAATTTTCCCATCATCTTCTGTTTGTCCTGGCCATAAGTATTTGTGGTAGAGTATAGAATAATTACCAAAACAAATGGAGCGATAGTAATAGAGAAGATGTTTGGAGCCCAAGTGCTGATCTTGTTCCCCCAATTCATATGATGAACCCAACATTAAAGCTAACTGGCTATGAAAGCTAACAAAGTGAAACTTGCAGTAGATAGCCAATGTGACTCTGCTATTGTACACTCTTCTGCTGAGTTCTTCACTTTATCTTTTAGGAAAACATCATCTATTCCAGAATCCATTGCCAGGCTACCTAATAAGTAAATAAAAGTCATATATCTGAAAAATAAAGGAGAAAGAAAAGTCCAAAAAGAAATTTGTAACTAATTTTTCAGGGGAAACCTAACTTTAGAACAGTTAGCAGGTTTAAACTGGACATGATCAGCTAGCTTCTATTTTGAATTTTATTTCACTTATTGTTTCTCCCTCAATAGCATGAAGGTTGAAAAAAGGAGAAGAAATTTAGCTATGACATTATCTAACCAAGTGGAGCCGAGAATTTGTTAAGCAGTTGATTTTCTCTCTATGGGAAACTAGAAAGAAACTTAGACTCTGCTTCTACTGATCTGAGTATAAAGGACAGAGAGCTCATTTTAATTTTTTTAATGTTTATTTATTTTTGAGAGAGAGAAAGACAGCATGAGTGGGGTAGGGGCAGAGAGAGAGAGAGAGGGAGACAGAGAATTGGAAGCAGACTCCAGACTGAGCTGTCAGCACAGATCCTGACATAGGTGCTCTAAATCAGGAACCATGAGATCATGACCTTAGCTGAAGATGGATGCTTAACCAACTGAGTCACCCAGGCACCTCACAGAGCTCATTTTAGAAAGCTATGTTTAGATTAAAACCATATGCAAATTGTGTGGGATTTTTTGTCTTATCAAAATATGAGAAAGACCAGGCTTATTATGCACTTTAAGTTTTGATATAAAATTTATGAATTTATGAAAGCTTAAGTGTTTGATATGCTTAATACAACAGTTTGGTAAAGACTTACTGATTTGAAACTCTTATTTGAAAGTTTTGGCAATTTGGAATAGTTTAGGGAAGAAAATTGGTAGACAAACCTTGCTTTGGTGTTCAAGAAAAATAAAAGTACTAGGGAAGAAGATTCAAGTTAGATATCTCATCATTTTATTAAATAGAACTATAATGAACTACATAATAATAATTGACCATTTGAACTTCATATTAGTAGTCCTTCTATATAGTTTACCATACATTTTCACTTCCAGTCAGTTATTTTTATAACCACCTGTTAGGCAGTGGGGCAAATATTGTTCTTATGAATAGAAGATAATAGTAACACATAGCTAATATGCAGTAGATTTTGAGCCCTGTTATTCCCATTATATTTTACTGCTGTCCTTATATTAATAATATAGTAATAAGTTTAAATAATTTTATATATATAACCCATGGACAAAAATAGAATGTGAAAATGTATCTAACAACATACAAAATTGGGTATGGGAGTGTTTGACCTACCCAAAATCAGCAAGCAATTTCCGATCTTAAAAATTTCAATAAATATGAATTCTCACATTAGCAGTAAAAGGAAGAAAAAGATCAAATAATAATCTAAATAGATCTGTGAAATTTTAAAGCCATTCATGATAACTGGCAAACTAGAAATAGAAAATAGCTTGTTTAACATGAGAAAAATGGCTTTAAAAGCTGCAGTTGTTTGAAAACATTATTTATACTTCGCAAGCCCAATGGACTCTACAGACAAATGCTAAAATTAACCCATGAATTTGGAGGACTCAGTAGATAGAAAATAAATAAAAATTTATTTATTTAGTGTCCATACACTAGCCATAAATAACCAGAAAATAGTCTTAAAATGGATACTATTTATAATTGAATAACTAAACATCAAATGCCTAGGTATATATATCTACCAAAAGATGTATAAATATTCTCCACAGAAACTACAAAACCTTTCTCAGAAAAATTAAAGACATTCTAAATAAGTGGAATGATCTACTGAGTTTATTCATTAGAAATTTCAAATTTTAATGTTTTATTTATTTCTAGGAGAGAGAGAGAGACAGCGTGAACAGGGGAGGGTCAGAGAGAGAGGGAGTCACAGACTGAAACAGGCTCCAGGCTCCGAGCTGGCAGTCAGCACAGAGCCCGACGCAGGGCTCGAACCCACGAACCACAAGATCATGACCCAAGCGAAAGTCGGACACTTAACCAACTAAGCCACCCAGGCGCCCCATGAAATTTCAAATTTTAAAGAATGTGAATTCTTGGGGCGCTTGGGTGGCTCAGTCAGTTAAGCATCTGACTTCGGCTCAGGTCATAATCTCACAGTGGGTTTGAGCCCTGCATTGGGTTCTGTGCTGACAGCTCAGAGCCTGGAGCCGGTTTCAGATTCTGTGTGTCTCCCTCTCTCTCTGTCCCTCCCTTGCTCGTGCTCTGCCTCGCTCTATCTCAAAAATAAATAAACATTAAAAAAATTGTAAAAAATGAATGTGAATTCTTCCCACATTAACTTACACATGTAATGGAATTAAAATCTCAAGGTGAATTTTTGGAAGTTGATGCATGAATATTCTGAAATGTATAGTGTAGTGAAGATGAACTTGTAGAAGGAAAAAGTTAAAGACTTACACTACCAGATATCCAGATTTACTATAAGGCCACAGTATAAGAAAGTGTGCTATTGATGCAAAGGTAAGAGAACAATATGGTAGAATGCAGGTTCCAGAAACAGACCCAGATTGTAAATGTGGCATCTTCATTTATAAGAAGATACTACCAAAATGGGATAAGAGAATGTATTGGAAAATAATTGGTACTGAGTCAAAAAATGGTACATCAGTGATTGGATATCTATACCAAAAAATAATCTTGATCTTCTCTTTCACAACATATATAGAAATGAAGTCCACTATATTACAGATGTAATTGTGAAAGGTATATAAAGCTTTTAGAGAAGAACTTATGAAAACATCTGATTTACTCTGGAATTGCCAGAGATGTTTTACATAAGATGCAAGTACCAACCATGAAAGAGAGAGTTCATAAACTGTACTCTTTTAAAATTAAGAACTTCCATTGATTAAGACACCATTAAAGAATGAAAAAATAAGCCACACCTTAGGAAAAAATACTTAGGATACACATATCCAGCAAAGTTCTGTCATCCATAATAAATGAGGAACCCCTAACAAAACAATATAGGCAGTCAGTGTAATCAAGAAAACAAAGGCAAGGACTTGAAAAATCCACTTCACAAAAGGTGCTATACAAATGGGCAATAAACATAAGAAAAGGCAGTCAATACCGTAATCATAGAAATGCAAATTAAAGCTACTAAAACTTGTCTCTAAATACTTATTTAAAGGAGTAATTTAAATTACCTGTATTTAAAAATATAGGTAAGAATGTAGAGTAACTGGAACTCTCAAATACCTCAGTTGGGAAGGTAAATTGGTATAGCCATTTAAAAAAGGTTGATACTATCAACTAGAGTTGAACAATTGAATATATAATTTCACTTCTAGATGTGAAGAGCAGTGCATATGTGTACCAAAATATGGTTAATATTTTGTATAAAATTTTAATAACAGCTTTATTCATAATAGCTCCCCCACAAAAATTCAGTAATAGTCGAATGGATAAATTGTAGTTTCTTCATACAGTGGAATGATATATGGCAATATAATGAATTGAGTGTTGCCACACAAACAATATGTTTGAATCTAGATGAATTCATAGTATGCAAAAGATGCCAAACTCAAGAGTATATATAGTGTGGAACTATAATTACTTGAAGATTGAAAATAAGTAAAACTTGTGTGTGCTTTGTTATTAGTTGAAAATGGACGTGAGGGAAGCTTCTGAGGTGATGATGATTTTTTCTGTATTTTCATCTTGGTGGCGGTTATGTAGAGGTGTTCATTTATAAGAAAACTCTCAATTCTTATAACTATTTATGTATATTACACCTCAAAAAAATTTAAAACCAGTGGAATTAATATAGACTTTAATGAACAGAAAACACATTTGCTACCTTTTTGCAAAACATTTTGCCTTTTTCAATCAAATAGAATTAAGATGAGTATTGAATGTATATTCCAGTTTTAAGCACATACGGTAATATTTCTTTAAACATATTTTGCCATTCAGATGTTTTAGCCATCTTGCTGAGTATTCTCCTTATATTATGTATATAGATGTAAAGCTGTATAATTATCCCAGAAATCCAGCAATCTGTTTATATTTGTAATAATTGGTTAATATTTCTGAAAGTTTAAAAAATTATTCATCCAACAATTTCTTAGTGTACCAGAAATTATAGTGATTGGTTGTCGCCTCAGTCGCCATACCTGAATCTTAACTTGTAGTGACTGCGTCTGATATGGAAAGAGGAGGCAAGCAGGACCTGGCTGCCAGTGTAGTCAAGTAAGCATTACTGTGCCATTACCGCATCGACTGACAGCTCAAAAGTAATTGTTCAGAAATAGAACCAGAACAGCTTTAAGAAGGGGAAAAAAATAACAATAATAGGCAGGGATGTCTTTTTTTATTCGCTGTGTTTTGTTTTGTATTTTTGGTAATTTATCTCACACAAATAATATCTCTAACCGAAGGGCTTTTTTTAAAATTGTAAGTTGAATTCCTACTAATTCAAATAGGAGTTTTCAAAGTGAACATTTTTTTTTCAAAATCACTTGCATGATCAGCTATCTGCGGACGAGTTAATCATTTAAAAGTTATTAACTAGGGAAGTTTTGTACTTAACAGAATAGGGCATTCATAATATACTTAAGTTTATATTTAATCATTATGGAGAAGCATGTAACTATCAATTTTTTTTCACTATTTTAATAATAGAGCTTTAAAATATAACCAATAGTTAAGTGAGTGAATAAATGTATTTCAAAATAAAGCTGATGGTTTAATCCATCTGTTACAGTTAGCATATGCAGACGTTTAGTTGGGAGCTGATGGCATATCCTATCTCACCTTAGAATTGATTTTTCAGCAGAGATTGACATGCTATAAGTTACTTCACATACTGACCAAAAACAAATGTTTTATACAGAATAAATGAAGTATTTAATAGTTTTAAAAATTCATTTATTAGTGAACTTGTTGCCAAGAAGCTTCAATGATTGATTTTCCATCACTAAACAGTTAGTTTCTATCCAACATATTATTAACTTTTATAAGTCTAGTATGTAACACAATACCTGAGTCACCATGGTAGTTTTATACTGCTTTCATAATAAATTAGTGTGAACTTAGAAGCTTAAAATAACATTAAGTTCTTATCTCACACCTCTGTATGTTAGAAGTCTTATGTGAGTCTCACTGGGTTAAAATCAAGGTATTGGCAGGGCTGTGTTCTCAGAGGCTCCAGGGAAGGATCTCTTTCAAATTGTTGGCAGAATTCAGTTTCTTGTGGTTGTGGAGACTGGTTCCCTGTTTTCTTTCTGGCTATGGGAGAGGCCCATTTCTACCTTCCAGAGGCTGCTTGCATTCCTTGATGTGTAGCCTCCTTCCATCTTCAAATGGGGAAAAGATGATGGGTCTCGAGTCTTGCTCTCACTTTAAATTTGTCCTGTGTCTTCCTTCACATTGTCTGAACTTCAGCCAGGAAAGATTTTCCAGTTTTAAGAATTTATGGGATTAGAATGTTTTACCTAGATAATCCAGAATCATTTCTTCGGGTCAAGTTCTGTGTTGTTAAATCACATCTGCAAAGTCTCCTTTGCCATGAAGGGTAGCATATTCATTGTTTCCCAAGATGATAGCTCTAATAGTAATCCATCACTTCTGAGAGGCTGACTTGATCACAGATGCCTGGAAGAATGGATAGCCTTCACAGACTTCTGATAGCTTCCATGAATGTCATTTTATTCAAATTCAAACAAATGGTTTCTTCATTTGGAGACTCCAGGTTTTAGCACCTAGCTGCACATAAACAAATAGATTTCCAAATGAGGGCTATCCTTAGGCTAATGATTGCTGTAAGATCAAAGAAAGGTAAAAACTGCTTGACACTGAAGATTTGTTAAGTGAATGTAGCATTTCATTCCAGGAGGCTTGCCCTCCCTCCCTCCCTCCCTCCCTCCCTTCCTCCCTCCCTCCCTCCCTTCCTTCCTTCCTCCTTTCAGGAAAAACTGAAAGAAAGAAACATTTATGATGGAGGAAAGCTGGTCTGACATTGGCAAGCATCTAGGGGTAGGAATGGCACTTGGGACCCAGGACAGAGAAAGGATGAACACTATGAAACTGAGTACCATTGCCTTTCTCATCAGAAGAGAGAGCAGTGTATAAAGTGTTGTTTCAGTTTAAAACTTTCAGTACTTTTCCATAATTAAGTCATTGAAATCCAGGGGAAATTTATTATTGCTTTGTTAAAAAAAATCTTTGGGATAAGTAATTTGAATACTGCTATTGTATTCTTATTTACCACTTTAAGTTTCCTTTTAAAATGCTCATATCTGTCTGCAACCATGAAGATCCTCTGTAATTTTTAAAAATCAACCTATAGTTATTTCTTGTGAAACTGCCTTACTATTTTTTTAATTTTAATCTCCCGAGTTGTGAGAACACAGCTTAGCAAAGTGTATAAAGGCAGCAAAGCAGGTAGTTTAGATTTCTGTTAGTCTTCCAAAGAAAACCTACAAGTAAACTGGAATATAACACAGAGAGATTATACACTAAAATGCTTCTGCAAACTAGGATTTAAAGAACTGGAAACCTTATTATTTTTCTCAGTCAAAATGTAAATGGATAAATTTTTATGTTTTTATGTTGTAAAAATGAATTGTGAAATGTTTCTCTACAGAATGAAAAAAAAACCTAAAATGCCAGTCAACTATAATACTCTGAAAGTCCACTTATTTAAAAACATTGACACAAGTAGATACTTTAAGGAAAATAAAAATTATTAAATTTCAGCCCACCCATTTCCTCTGTTCTGTGTCAAGGTATGAGTATTGCATAGCTTCATTCACCTGTTCATTCATTCAGTAATGTTTACTGAGAGACTACTATGCACTGGGGCAAAAAGTTAATAAGGCACAAAAAGTTCACAGAGGTGAGGAAATTAATACAGAGACATTAACTATAATAAATAATGGTGATTGCAGTGATAGATATATACATAGTACAGTATTATAGTATTGACCATGCATTACCCAGTGCCAGTTTTCTTAGAAAAGTTAAAAATGCTAATCTTTACATGTATCACTATCTATCAATCCATACATACAATATTTACTATCAGTGAATTAGGAATTACTTCAGAATAACATTATAAATGCCAAGTTTATTGCTTTTGTGTCATGCGTCCCTCCTAAGATTTCAGCTTTTTCTACATTTTTTTTCACTCTCTGGCTTTCTTCATATCTTTATTTTTGTAATATTTATTTTTAAGAGAGAGAGTAGAGGAGGGACAGAGAGAGGTGGGGGACAAAGGATCCAAAGCAGGCTCTGTGCTGACAGCAGAGAGCCCAGCATGGGGCTCGAATGCACAAACTAAGAGATCATGACCTGGGCTGAAGTCGGACATCTAACTGAGCCACCCAGGCGCCCCTTTCTTCATAGCTTTAAATAGATTAAACATATAATCTCTGTATAAGAATATTTTGTCATATACAATAAAGCCTTGGTTTGTGAGCATTATTCATTCCAGAAGCATGCCTTTTATTCAAAGCATTTGTATATCAAAACGAATTTCCCCAAAGGAAATAATGGAAACTCCGATGATTCATTCCACAGCCCAAAAATGTTCATATAAAAATGATTACAATAATGTAATATAATAAAATAATAAGGAAAATACAAATATAAAGAAAAAATAACCTGTACTTACCTTTGAAAACCTTTCGGCTAGTGTGTGGGAGACAAGAGAGAGGAAGGTTATTGTGTAGAATGACTTTCACTGTCACTAACAGAGTCACTGCTATTTATTGGCTCAATGGAATCTTTTTCTTTTCCTGCCATATTAATAAGGAATCTATCCAATGACACTTGCTTTTGTCTCTTTTGAGGATTTTGCGGAAACGTGACCTTGCATGGTCTTGAAACAGATACATCACTCACACTGCTACAGCCTTATTTGGGAGGTGTTTTCTACAAAATTTTGCTCTGTTTCCCACATTTTACACATCTCTCTAATCTCATTTGAAGTGAGGGATTCCTCCTCCTTTTTCTCCTTTTCTGCAGATAAGATGCAGACATCGAAAGCAATAAACTTGTCATTTATAATGAACAAAGCATGAACAAGGTATGTGAGTAGCCAAATCTTGCAATTTTGGCCACTTGCATACCTTGTTTATTCTTCTTGATAGTTTCCTTCTTAACCTCCACCATAATCATCTCCGTCTTACCATCTTTCTTTTCAGCCTTTTTCTATATTGGAGCTGTTGTATATGCTTACACAGATGTTGACCTTAGTACAGTAGTAATAATAAACTCTTGTCATATACTGTATTTAATGTAACAGGCAGTAAGGCAACAGAGGAAAGGGTTTAGATCTGCAGGCAGCCTGACCTAGAATGAACCAAAGCATTCCTAAGCTTACTCCTGTATGGAAAAACAAAGGACTGTCCATTTTTTGAAGTGACAAAAAATACACTAGTGCCAGTTGTGGGAACCTTCCAATGTTCTGAAAAGTTACTGATTTCTGCCAAACACTGCAGCCTGAGACTGAGCTTCTGAGCATGGGAGACAATCACCCACAATCCCACAACAAGAGAGAGAGAGAGACACCATTGGCTTAGTAGTGATCATGTGATGTTCAGCATCACATACTACTCGTATTGCAAGACATCCCTCGTTTACCAACTTAAAATTTATTAGAAATGTTTGCTCATTTTGCAGAACACCTGCAGAACAATCCAAGCTTTTACTGTACTTTACTCACATCAGCAGACTTATTATATTACCACTCTTGTGCCTTCCTAGTAGGCTGACATGGCATATTGATACAGAAACATAAACTCTAATCAACCTGACCAGGTAGACCAAACATTTTCAGTTTCAGTCATTTCTTTTTTACCATCACTATCCAAATTAATATCTAGCCAACATCAAAAAGAAGGCAGCCATCAAATGAATTTCACAATATACATCTCATCCTTCGTTCATGGTATTAGATTTCCATGAAGTGACCTATATTGTGGGGAAAAATATATGGGCCACTCATTATATCCCAAATGTTTTCATTCTTCGAGATACTTCTGTTTCTATTCCATAATGTAGGAAAAGGTGACTTGGAAAGAACAATAGGTTGAGAAATGATGGGAAAGGAAGGTAGTATCATCAAGAGAAGCATGATAATAAGGGGAGTTTAGTTGAACGGATTCATGCTTGACTGACATAACAAAGATGAAGCAAAAGGGAAAAAAAAGAGAAAAGAGGGAAAAAAGAAATAAGTTGAAGAAGAGCAAAGATGAGATTTACCATTAATTTGGTAAATAATTATAATGACAGAATTCTTTATGTTCTCATTTGCCCTGACCATGACTTGTTGATGTGCAGAACAAATCTTAGGGTTGTGGGCATGGGAGACCTAATGTTATAGAGATGTACTTCTACAGTTGATTGATATTTGACTTATTTCAAGGGTTTTCATTAAAACTCTGGAAAAATGTGTAAGATCTAGGAACCTATCCACTTAATCACTTTACGAGAGAACTGTGTCATTGATGACTATATGGAACCTACATATCTTCCCATTTTAATTTAGTTTGCCTCCTCATACTTTTAATTCCTAGTTATTGTTTCTTTTTAATTCCCACTGGTACTTTTCCTCATGTGATAAATTATGCAATATTTATCATTCCGTTTCTATCTTGTCCACTCAATACTATATTTTAAAATCATTCTGTGTTGCTATAGTATATAGCTAGTGCATTTCTTCTAATCACTTTATAGTCTTTCATGGCAGGTGACTACCACATTTTACTTAACCATTCTGCAAATGAATGGACTTCTATGTCACCTGCAAAATTGAACTTTAACTTAGCAACATAAAGTTAATTATGGACTCCCAAATCAGAAATCGCAGTAGAAAAATGAACAACTTCTAGCTTCCTATAATTTAGGACCTACGTGAACCACATTTAATTGAAGAAGGTGTGGAGTAGATACATTCGGGCATTATTTATGGTATCTTAGCAGCTCTGACAACTCTCTGCAAAGTTATCGTATCCGTTTTGAGAGCACTTTAAAAGCTCACAAGCATCTCGTTACTTTAAAGGACTTGGAGACATTTTTGAATTATTAATGGGCTATGTCTCCATAGTATGTGCCTCTGCTGGAAAAATAAAAATAAAATTCTTTTCAGCATCTTTCTCTTTGTGCAGGTAGATGTACAGCCAAAGTAGATCTCGAAAGAGAGATCTAATTGAAACTTTGTTTTGCATGATACTGATACATTAAGGGTCAGAGCAAAAGTCAGCAAACTTTTTGTATAAAGGAAAAGATAGTGAGTATTTTAGGCCTTCCAGTCCATTCAGTCTCTGTTGCAAGTACTCAATTCTCTCACCACAGATCAAAAGCAATCAGACAATATAGAAGTGAATGAAGTGAAGGTGCTTCCCTAACACCTATTTACAAACACAGGCGTTGGGCTAGATTTGGCTGAAGAGCCATAGTTTGATGACACCTGTTCTGGAAAGTGATTTTATTCCATACTGGGATTAAGCTATTTGGGGGAATAGATGTGATGTGTCTCAAGATGAGTATCTATAGAAAATTACCTTTAATCTTATTTCTACCAGAGGGGTGCCTGGGTGGCTCAGTCGGTTAAGCATCTGACTTTGTCTCAGGTCATGATCTCACAGTTCATGGATTCGATCCCCGCGTCCGGTTCTGTGCTCACAGCTCAGAGCCTGGAGCCTGCTTTAGATTCTGTGTCTCCCTCTCTCTCTGCCCTTCTCCTGCCCTCTCTCTCTCTCAAAAATAAATAAACATTTAAAAAATTAATCTTATTACTACTTAAGATACATCACTAAAGTTTGAACAGTGCCCTAATATGAATAACAACGTCAGGTGATTAGAGATACTCATGATTTATCAGCAAGGGGAATATCTAATTGAATATCTAACTGAGAGGAGGAAAAGAGAAACAACATTAGTAATAATTCTATCCATACGGATATTTTACTAGACTGCTAATGATTTACTGTACTTTTCATATTTGGCACCTCTGAAAATGGGCCTAATGTTTTCTAACCCCACATTCCCAAGGAAAAGACACTGAAGCATATGTATATATATTTTTTTAATTTCAAAAACTCCCTTCTCTGTGAGCATCTAGTTTAATTGGAAAGACTGGTATAATTCTTTAGGGTATTCAAAAATTAGAGCATTCACACATAGCAGTCTAGAACCTTAGAGGCCCTGTGATTCACATTCAAGATTAGGAAGGGATGTAGTCCCAGAAAAGGTATTAAGTTGAAATCAGATTGCATTCTAGCCTAAATGCTGTTCTCTTCCTGTGTGACCTCAAATAAGAAATTGATTTTCCTACCTTCCATATCCTCATTGACAATTTAAGGATGTATTAAATGTTTCTATTCCTTAAAGACTTGCAACGCATTGTTAATACTATCTGTTTGGAGTATAAAAATGGCTGTAGTTGTGAAAAGAGGCTTTGATTTTCTATTTCATGTACCTCTATATTATTTGTATGTAATTTAATCGGCATACGTTATTTTATAATAAATCAATAAATTTGCATACAACTTCCTTGTTAAATATTTCTGTGCATTTATGCATTCCTGGCATGGCACTGATGTGACAATTACATTGGCATAAACATTTTCAAAATTAAATATTTTCTGCAAACATGAGGTGAGATGAAGTTACTTGACAATATCAATAGGATGTTATAAAATATCAGATACTTTAATTGTTAATGAATTTACTTAATTTATGCTTTAATATATGTACTTGAACCTCTTCTATCAGTCTTTCATTTGTAATAAAATTTCTAGGCACTGCTCCTACAGTTTCTGCATTTATGTAGTGCATTATTACTTTATGATAAAGTTAGTTGATAATTCCTTAACTCTTTTTGCTGATGACCTTTTAAAGCTGCATAATTAGAATAAGTTGTGGTTATTGTATTGGAATCTCTATCCCATGGGCCAACAAGGCAGCACATTAATTCTCTGCATCACCCACTCCATGTGCAGTGCCATCAGCACAAAGATATTATTCTTTGTAATTACATAAAGAAAGGGTCTATTTAGTGTTAACTGACCTTTCTGTGACTGATCAGCCTTTTCCACCAGTGAAGTAGAAATGTATATCATTAAAATGTGAGTAAATAGGAAACCTTTCTAAATCTTAAACTATTCAAATCAGTAGGTGCATATGAAGAGGAAATTGTTCAGTCTTTCACATGATAGTGAAAAAAGTAGCAGATTTAAATATATATTTTAAAATATTGACAAATTGAAATATAATTAAATTATGAAAATGCATAGAAATATTTAAGAAGAAAGTTCTATGCAAACCTGTTTCTGTTTAACAATCTTAAAGAATATTAGAGGACACATTAAACTCAAGTATATATTCAAGGTTAAATTTCAAGTTTAATAAATTATAAATAAATTTACAGGAGTTATTATTACTATGGATTATCACTTACAGAAGATGTATATGTAGTGTAATAATTTAAATCATGTATTTTAACTTAGAAAAGTTCATTGGGGTATATAGATTATGTGGCACCAATTTTTACTATTTTTTTGTTTTTAAAATTTTAATTTAAATTCTAGTTACTTAACATACAGTGCAATACTGGTTTTAGGAGTAGAATTCAGTGACTCATCACATATCTATAACATCCATTGCTCATCATAACATCACTTATCTAGTCTTTTTTTTATTACATAATGTGTTTTTCTACTCAGTTATATTGGATACTCTGAGGTACATACAATTACATTGAACACAACTGGTCATATTAGAAATTCAGTAACAAATGTAGGTGGCATTTGTATAGCACTTCTTAAAGCCATTGAGTAGTTGTAGGAGAAACACTACAGTCAACACGGAGGTAAACGTTTTTTTTTTTTTTTTTAACATACAGTCACATTAATCATGAGATTTTTAATATTTAAAGAACATCTGTGTTTCTAAGACAGATTTTTCTCTGCTGAAAACACATACAGGGCCCTGTATATAAAATATTTTCAGAATCTCTTTAAAAAAATGACTCTTCCTTGGAACTTCACTCATGACTTTCACTGGAACTGATCTCTCATAGAACACTATCATTATTTGGATATGTCTTTTATCCTTCTTCATGTATAATGTATTCTGATGTAGTTAGCTTTGTGAATGCCTCAATTCCCTTATCTGATTGCAAGTTTCTTCAGCCCTGAAATTGTGTATTTTTTTCAGGCTAGTATCAATAATTCTGTGTCAAATAATGTGTAATGTACGGCATCTAAAAATAATAAGGAATAAGCAGGGTTAATACAAAGTATTAATAGCTACTCAATGGATACTTCTGAATTCTAAGAGCTAGTGTTACAGTATCCATTGTTAAACTTTGAGTAAATCAGCAGAAGCTACATTTGTAACCCCATCAAGAAGCTAAGATCAGGAGTACTGTATGTAATCATACATGTGGGTGCGAAGGTGGGGTCTCTAAAAAAGTATTCCCTTGGACTCTGTCAGGGACAGCTGCTATTTGACCTCTCATCGCCCCCCCCTCACCCCCACCTCATAGTGCATATATCAGTTGCTTGGGAAGCATTTCTGAATAAATTAGTGAAGAGAGAGCATTTTGTCAAACAGGATAATGTGTACAGTTTGAGGCATGTAACAACCTTGATGCAGAGGACTGATTTGTTCATTTAAAAATCAAGAATGTTCAAGACTAATTATCAGAGAACTCCTGTTGGACAAGAGACTGGTTTCCATGGCAGCACAGACAAGGAAGTGGGTCCTGGGAGAGTTAAAACAGTTATTTGCTCCTTTGAGGCTTCAGGGTATCGACACATATCATTCTTACAGACTTGCTTCTTGGAAACACTGGGGAGAACTCTCATTTTCTGTAGTAATTGGTGTATAGATTTTAAGGGAACAGCAATACAATAATGCTTCTATGCACACAGTAGGTGATGTACCTAATAAAGTATATGCTGTCTGGGTCTGTTATATTATTACAGAATTGGCATGTATTTTCAGCATTTATGTTCACCACATTAATTCCCAGGAATCAAAAGGAATGCTTTTGAGGCGACAGTGTTCACAAAGAGACTTCAAGCATCTAGGACTCCTTTATTCTAAAGTCCATCCCCGGAATATTCCACGAATCAGTATCAGTTCTATTGCCTACTTTAATAATATCAAAGCGTTACTGCATGCAAAACTACCAATCCAGTGCCCTAAACTGGCAGAGATGTGCCAAAGGCATGTGTGGGTATTTTATAGTACAATACCAATAGTTTCATGCAAGAGCATATGTACAAGATCACGTGCTACTGAAACATCTTTGTTTGGAACAGAGCATTATTTATGATGCTCTGCATTGGTAGGATTCTAAATATATGGGTATATTTCACTGTTTGCATAGTAATATTTTAAAGCCTAGAGATAACAGAACATTTAACACAATCTATGAAACCCTCATTCACAAGTCATAGGTAACAACAATATAATAGACCTAAAGGGGACATAAAAACATTCCTCTCGATTGACTCACCCAACTTTCCTCATATATATATTGACCCCCTGTAGCAGGAAAAGTTTTGATCTCTGCCAAATAAAGGCTGTTCTAAGATTCAGATCACTGATTATTTTTCCTGTGAAGCCTTTTCTGGTCTACTCCCCCATCTAGTGGAGTCAATTCCACCTGGTAGAATCAATTCCAGTTCCCTCAAGAAACACTTCCAATAGACCTGTTTACACTTCTGCCTCCTCCTACTCTCCCCTCTAATCCCTGGTGAAAAAGGGTCACATTCTATTCTTATTAATCCTTGGGGTGGCCATGGAGCTGGATCCAGAGAATAAACTTGCTAAGCATTTGCTAAACAAATGATTGAATGAACAAATAAGCAAATGAAGGAAAAGCTAGACATCAGGATATTCTGGAGTAAATTGATCAATAAATATTGCAGTACAACTTGTGCTTTCTGGTGATTCTGGTAGGAAGTCGATCCCTTCCAGCCATGAGACTACAGTGAGTGTGGTGCAGTCTGTGTGCGACCAGGAAACCCCCAACACTAACACCCAGCAAAGCCCCAGCAGGCTGCAAAAAAGCAAGGAGTAAACTATTAACAGCCAAGAATCAGGAGATGTCAGACAGATCATCAGGAAAGATCAGTGGCAGTAACCATGAATAATCATATCAGGATGGGACACTTAGTATTGAGTCAAAAGATGACAACTCTCTTACAAAACATAATTGAAAGGACAACTTAGTCTCTCTGCCTGACAAACTGGATCCAAATGCCCATATTAAGAGTAACTGAGAGTATAGACTACACATCACTATAAATTTAGATATAGGCACTAGGACTATTTTAATAACAGTAATTTTTTTGTAAATAGCTATGGAGGTCTTTTACACACCCATGTACAGTGCATCTCTCTAGAATATCTGGATCAAATTTCTTTCCTATAATCTGTTTTGCCATCAATCCATCTTTAAAAAAATTCAAAAGCATTTAGACTTTCCCTAGGGTGAGTGTCTATGGCTGGACCTCCATAGGACTGAATGCAGCATTACTCTGCATCAGAGCTGCTTCAGCCATAGTCCAGAATTGTGCCGGCCTCAGCTGTAAAGGTGTGTGCACTTGGGCTTTTGGTCTTGTCAATGAATGCATCAGGCCTAATCAAATCCTGGAATATGGAATCCTGTGGGTAAAACAAAAACAAACAAAAGACAGGAGACTGATTATATGTAACCAACACTATATATTAGAATAAAAGGTGGCTTCCAAGGGGACCAAGTTCTAATTTGCTTCATCAGTTCATTTGATCTATGTCAACAACCTATGTGTTAGTTAGATTGTAGAAAGACAGTTACTTGGTGGAAGTAAGCTCAGAACAAGGCAATTCTGTCACTTGATTTGATTCTTTAACACCATTAGCTTTTATAAAGACAGCACCATACAGTGTTGAGTGCTGGCTCATGGTTACAAAGGAAATATATTGGATGGTGAAGAGTATAGAATCTGGAGCCAATCTGCCTGGATACAAAACCCAAGTCCTCCACTTAATATGTGTGAAATCTTGCACAAGATACCTGATGTTTCAGTTGCCATGGTTGCATGATAGATACCCCCAAACTTTATGGCTCACAATTCAATGTGTCAGGAATTTGGACCAAACATAGCAGAGCCTGCTTGTCTCTGGATTCACTTTCTGAACTAGCAACTGGATGACTTGGAAACTAGGAATTGAAATCCTCTTCAAGTGACTCATTTAGTAATGGTTGATGCTGACTGTTTTCTGACACCTGAGCTAGGGTTGTTTACTGGAACACCTGCACATAATTTCTCCATGTAACCTGAATTCCTTACAGTGTAGTATCTGGTTCCAGGGATGAATGTCCCCAAAAAGAGGTCCAGGCAGAAGTTGTGTGTGTGTGTGTGTGTGTGTGTGTGTGTGCGCGCGCGCGCGCGCACGCGCGCACAAGTGTGTGTGTGTGTGTGTGTTTGAAATGAACTGGCCTTTTTAAAACTAGCTTTTTAAATAAACTAGCCTGGAGAGTCACATTGTATCCTTTCCACCATATTTTATCAGGTAGTGAAAACACAACGCTACCCAGGTTCAAGGGAAAGATAAATAAATTATGCTTCTTGATAGGAAGTAACAGGCTTCTTGTAACAACTTGTGAGAATGAAAATATTTCTGTGGGCTTTTTGTGGAAAATACAATTTGCTTTACTTTTCTTGTCTTTGTTTTCCTATCTGTAAAATGAGGATAATAATGCAACAACTGAGACAGTTGCTATTATCGCAATTCTTTCCACTGTGTGTGGAATTCATAAGTTAACATTCAAGTTAAGCCCTATTTATTAGCTTTGTATTACAGGGTGAAACATAAATAGATGATCTATAGTTTTATGCAAAGAGAACCCAGTTCTCTAATTCCCTATTCCTTAGTTGTCTACTGTGAGAGGGAAAGAGAAGGGGAAAAGTGAGAAAAATAAACTGAAAATGGAGAAAATGGAGGAAATGTCAAATATCAAATCCATGGATTAATGAATAAGAAAGTTCAAGTGAAAGAGAAAATGGAGAACTACTATTTGTATACCTTGGAGTCTCAATCTCCTTCAATTTTCAGCATTTTCGGTGACAGAAGCTATAATTTTTCTTTGGGACTCATGGTCTAATTAGGTAATCTCAGAAAAATGCTGTTTACAGTTTGAAAGGGATTGCATACCTCTTACTAAGGCTGGACAATGTGGTGTATCGTTAGAATAATGTTCAGTGCAAAAAATATTATGTGACTACTCTTTATGTACTTTTTTCAAGTCTTCACCTCTCAAGTATTATACCAAGTAATGTAAGTTCTATGTTCTAATTATATATTTGTGTGATTTTTAGTATAAATCCTTCTCACAAGACCACAAATTCTTAAGGTTCACCATTATATACCAGAGCTTAGTATATAGTAGTAATTAAATTCAAAGTTTTGAATAGGTAATTAATGAAAATGAATGAATGAACAAATGAATGAAATAACAGTGTAAACTCAGAGCACAATTATTTTAACCTGAACCAGTTGTAATCACATTTGTCTTTAGTGGTTTTAGGAACATTTTTTTTTCAAGTTCACATTAGCCAAGACTTTAGTAGAAAGATTCTACGAGTAAGACTAAGCTGGAATTGAGGCGTCTGGGTGGCCCAGGTCATGACTGGGCATCCGGCTTCGGCCCAGGTCATGATCTCACAGTTCGTGGATTCGAGCCACCCGTCAGACTCTGTGCTGACAACTCAGAGCCTGGAGCCTGCTTCGGATTCTGGGTCTCCCTCTTCCTCTGCCCCTCCCCCACTTGCTCTCTGTCTCAGTCTCTCAAAATAAAAAATAAAAGACAAAAAAATTTTTTAAAAAGACTCAGCAGGAATTGAGTTTAAAAGTGTGTAAGTCATTTTCTCTTAGCTTTTCTTTTCTTCTCGCCTTTTATATTGCTGACTCCCAACTTTTGTGCCCTTACTAAATATCTTCTACTGTTAATCTATTATAAGCTCTTCAGTGACAGTGGTGGTAGCACTGATTCCCTTGGAGATATTTCCACCAGTATCATTTCTTCTTTGTTCCATTCACATGTTATAACAATATTGGTTAAAATTAAACAAGTCAAAGTTGTAAGGTGGTACCACAGTTGTAAGGTGGAACATAAAAAACATTTTCAAAAAGTGTCAGTAGAATATCATTATTTAAAGTTTTTAAAAACCTGAGACTTCATCACACATGTGAAGGTCACTGACTTTCAAGGAATAGGTAGTGCTTTGGCAAACCCTTCTATAAATTCATTACTGAGAAATGATAATGTAAAATATCATGACTGATGTGACAATTTTTTTGAAGATTCATTGACATAACTGTACAATTTGATTTCCTGGTATCTACTCTAATTATGGCATATGAAGCAGTAAGAACTGATGCCATACAGAAATTGGAAGTAAACTGCATATTACACAGTGAGCAAAGCATAAAGTGCCAAATATATCCTTAGTAAAGTGCCATTTAGTAGGTTTAGTGCAAATCCCACAACTTTTGTAACACCTCTCTCTAATGCAAGATTTATTTATAGGAGCCATCTAGGGCTTGAAAGAAATTTAATTAAGAAGTAGAATACCTCAGGTATCAGGGTTGTGCTTATGTTAAATCAAATAAACAAGGACACTCAAAATTATTCCTTGTCCTACTTTCAGTAGAACATTGATCAAAGGTCCAACATCATCACTAGAGGCTTAGATTTTAGTAAGTTGTTAAGATACCAACTGTAATCATTTTTTTCCAAAATTATCCCCACCAAAGTAAAATATTCATGGATACTAGGTCCTCCTACCAAAAGATTATACTATGTGATTTCAAGTGAATTTATTAGATAAAAGTTTCTAAAGTTTGAAATTACTGTGCCAGAATTAGGACAAGGACGTTTAAAATGGCTCTCAGTTCATCATTTTGGCTTTTTGAAGAACAGCTATGACACAGTATTCATCATTAGGGATCAATATGGATACCAGGCTTTCATGAGAAATATGTTTGTTGACCTTAATAAATCCTCAACTGTGTAAATAAAGAAATATTTGTACAGGCAATTTTCTGCTGAATTACATTTCATCTATGCACATTCTCACATTGCAATATATTTTTTAACAACTTATACTAAAGGTTTGATGTGATGGCAGTTTTCCTAAAGAAACATTTCTAATTGCTTCACAATGGTTATTTTTATATCTAGTTATTTAATCATCATTATCATCATCATGATTAATCCACATTTATGTGTTTTGAAAACTTTTTGCTACTGTACAAATTGTTGTAATGAATAAGACTTTTTGCCTAGATAAATTTACATAGAATGAATTACTAGATTAACAGATTTGAAAATATTTAAGGCTTTTGATAATTTCTGTATCTTTTGAAGCACCAGAGAAAATTGTATGTGGTAGAAATGTAAATAAACTGAATTCGTAAACTAAACTGAATTCATACATCTCATTTAAAATGATAGGTAGCCCCTAATTTTCCAATTGGTAATATTACAAAAATTATATTCTAAGGGGTTTGTATTAGGTTTAATATATATTTCTTTAGTTGTGAGATGTTATAAAGCTCTCAACTGCTCACAGATTTAACCTTTAATATAGCTACAATATACTAGGAGCAAATAATGGCTCTCTGGTGGTGCTTCTAAATGTTGAGCTCTTTGTCTTTCACTCTTCAATTCTGTTTTCAGTGAGTGCCACCGCATTGAATCTCTTGAAAATGAGATTCTAGGAGCACCTGGGAGGCTCAGTTGGTTAAGCCTCTAACTTTGGCTCAGGTCATCCTCTCACAGTTCAACAGTTTAAGCCACACATGGACTCTGTGCTGACATCTTGGAGCCTGCTTCCAATTCTGTGTCTCCCTCTCTCTCTGCCCCTCCCCTGCTTGTTCTCTGTCTCTCTCTCTCTCTCTGTCAGTCTGTCTCTCTCTCTCAAAAATAAATAAACATTCTTTCCTTTAAAAAAAAAAGAAAGAAAATGGGATTCTAAGCTTTTAAGGGTCTTCTCCCTATTTGAGCACTGAGGAAAAGCAAAGGGGTTAGGAAACTGGAAGAAGGCTCCTGTGACACTGAGTGGAGATCTCAGGACTGAATCCTTCCCAAGGCATTATGGACAGAAGTGAGGGAAAGAGGGAGAACAAAAATCAGACAGACTCTGGTAAATCAGTGTTCAAAAGAAAAAGAAAGAAAAAACACCAAGTGCATCAAGAAAGAAAATTATTAAGTTCAAGAAGGATGTTGGTGTCAGAGGAAGCATCATTTTGACTTTAATATTTTTCTATTATATATAATATAATATTTATAGATGATTCAAATGAGGTTGAAAAAACTCAAGGAAGTTTAAATGACTTTAATTAAGTATATATATTAATTTATCTTCTAGAAAATACAAGATGATGCACTGAAAGAAAATCTACGTTTAGCTCAAGAATATCAGGAATTACAGACTACTTTCTTAACTGAAAAAGACAATTATTTCAATCTATATGATAGAGAGTTATCACTTGCTGGTTCAATTCGAGATAAGAAACAGGTAGGTTTTCTAATTCCTTTTCTAATAATGACTTACTTGACATACGTGCTGCAGAAAGTAACAAGTAGTCATGGGCTTTTATATGACTGATGGTGGTCCTTTATATGCCACCAAATGGCATATTTTCTTCTTGTAAATTTTTGGTGAATATTACCTTTGAAGTGAAATTTTGAATGGATATTTGAGAAATGAAAAAACTTATTTTCTAATCCACTGTTTTATACTAATTTGCTTTATTGTGACCTGGAATAGCAAGTTTTCATAGTTATAGATTTAAATATATTATCATAGATTTCAAATTTCAATTCTATCTATAGGTAAGTTTTCACCATATGCCTCAAAATCCTCCATATGGTATATGGGCTCCAAATGTTGGTTTCTATTTTCTTAATAAATAGGGTCTTAATTATAAACTTGGAGAATATATGACCCTCTGTGTGTAATGGAAATCACTAGAAGTTTCATATATTTTGTAAAAGATTCTGTAATAATAAAAATATGAAAGTAAAATACACAATACACCACAAATGGAAAAGGAAAGAGAAAGCTCCATTACTAGTGTTAAGATATGGCCACTTCCTCTGTTTTCTTCTCCAGATACTCATTGACAAGAATGATCGTTTCTTTTTGAATTTCTATATTTTCCCAGAATTTAAATTTCAAAATATAGAGGCATGCTTATTTTTTTAACAATTCACCTAGTCATAAGAACCGGCAAACTGCTAATGAATCCTTTCTCTTATAGTTGTCACCCATATTACTCTACCATAAATTAGTAGTTTAAAATTCCAGTACTTTATTTATCCCTCCTTATGGTGGAATATTGGGAAGACAGAAGGCCAGGATTTGAGTGCATCCCTACCAGTTACTAGCTCAGTGATCTTGGCCAGTTATTTGTCTTTTCTGGCCTCAGTTTTCTCATCTGTGAAATAAGATTTACCTCAGAGGAAAACTGATAAGTAATAAGAAGGAAATATCCATAGTTGCTTTTGAAAATAAAGGGATTCTGTGCAATTATACGTAACTATTACATTCATCTGGTATGCTGCTTATGTTTCCCATCTATCTGCTCTCCTGTGAGTTAAAGCTTCTGAATATGTTAAGAGAGAGAGTGTGTATTTTTCTCTTAAAAATTAGTAGCACAACCAAGGTAGATTAAGAAATAAATGTGGTTGTGAAAAAAATGATAATACAATGATATGTCAAAATCTTAGTGTCCTCAAACCATGTGCAGGATTCAAAGGAAGGCATCAATGGAACATTTGTCCAATCACTTCATGCATTTGACATTGTTATTGAGGCTAAACATGTTCTATTTGTTCCTGATAATTGAGGAGGAGAAAATAATCAATGGGTATACTGTATTTCCTTTTCTAACCAGGAGGGAAACAAAAATAAATATTATGTATACTTGTTATCAGTTTATTTAAAATCGTTTGGTGGCAAATGACAAATAGATACCTGCATAAATAGTGAGGAAATCAGGCCTTTAAGAGAGTTTCTAACACAGTGTTTCCATAGTAGGAATAAAATTGTCTTGATGTTGGAATTAGAGCAAATTGTGATTCAAGATCCAAGGCATGAGACCCTGGTATGAACAGACAGTGAGGTATGCTAGGAGACTGAGTTTATATTTGCGATGATCCCTCAGACGAATCACTTTTAGCACACCTGTTTCAGGGAAACTTTCAAAGATTTATTTGTACTTCCAATCATTTTTCATTTCCATCCTTCAGTGATGGAGGTCATTAAGTGCAGGCTGCCCTTGTCAGTGTCATGTAGGATCAATTTGCTGCAATGGACAGAGAGGCCTTATTGATGCTGTTAAATCTGTCAGTGAGAAATCGTATGTCATTAGCGTCTAATGCACTGCTTACAGGATGGAATTTGGCCATCAAAACTGAAAAAAAAAAACCTTTAATATTTTAGTGCACTTCTTTGATATTGCAGCATTTCCCACATATATATCTTACAGGTTTTAGTCCTTTGACCACTTTAGTTTGGATACACAAAAGCACCGTTCAATCTTCATTCCCTTGTTTAATTTTGTTGTCATATAAAATGGTTCTCATTTGAAGGAATTTTGTGTATTATTTTCCTGTTTTTATAGTAACTTTATTGCTTCTGGACATACATTCCATTTGGCATGGCAAATAATTATATTTTGATGCTTGTGCTTCTTAAGGAGTATTATTCTCTCTACACAAATTATACACTTTCATATTTCTTTGTATTTTTAGGCCAACAGTAGCAAAGAAAGCTTGTAAAACAAATTCAATATAAAAAATAATGTCCCCTTTCTTAACACAATTTTATTTACAACCCTCGGTTGTTAGAATGTTATAGTATGACTCTTGGGGATAAGATCATGTCTGTTTCCTTTGCACATGTTTCTTGATACTTTCCTATACTTTAAAATTTTGCAGTGGTGAATATTTCCCCCTTTAAAAATTAGAAACAAACAAAAATGACTGTGAAAAATTCTTATCTTCCCTGTTCATGGCTAGTGATAGAATAGAATCCAATCTAAAAATCAAAATTGAAAATAATACTATAGGGGAATAAAAGAAAAATATCTGAAAAACAGATTGTACTTCTGTGTAAAAATACACATGTTCATCATTTTCATTAAAAGATTTCAAAAATATTTCAAAATATTTAGATCCATGAGTAGATTGATAAAATCCTGTTTGTTTTCCTTGCCATCTCCAATTCTTCAAGTCTGCCAAGAAAGGTAAGCTCAAAGCAAACAAGCCAATGTTGATGTGTTCTGTTGGCTGAGAACACGATCCCTATCAAAACTGGTTAAAATATATTTTTAATTCTGCTGTGAACCATTTGTGGTTCTTAACCTTTGCCTACTCCAGTTCTCAGTACTTTCATTCTAAGAGAATACAAATCATTAGATGACTCTGACTCGTCAGCACTTAACCTGCACTTAGGGACCCCGTATGTGTGCCATGCAGTTTGCACACATTATCTCTGTAATGCCCATCAGTAATCCTCTAAAATTTGTGTTATTATTATTAATATAGTCATCTCCAGTTTAAGACATGGAGCTGAGACTGAGTGTGCACAAGGTCACCTGAGTGGGAGGAACTGACTAAGAAGGGAATCGAACAGGATTTTCAGAAATCTAACCCATCTCATAACTATGACATACCCCTGTACTACGTAACATTATTAAGTAATCCTATATGTCTCATCAGGCTCTAGAAAACATGTAAAAGCCACATCGGTCATGCATTTTGTCACTAGTGTCCATCTGAAACAGATTATTTGATTCACTAATTGTTTTTGTAATTTTATTTCATTGAAGCTATGTTTTCAGTGATGATTTTCTTGTGGGGAAAGAACTACCCATTTATAAATTACTTAATTTTTACAGAGATTATAGATAATGTTTGCAATTCTAAAATTGTAAAAATTTTGAACTGGATATGTCCTTAGAAATATTACCCATTTCTTTAAAAGATTATTTCACACACACACACACACACACACACACAAATAAAAACAATAGGGGTGCCTGAGTGGCTCAGTGGGTTAAGCGTCTGACTTTGGCTCAAGTCATGATCTCATGGCTCATGAGTTCAAACAGTACATGGGGCTCTGTGCTGACAGTGCCTGAAGCCTGCTTGGGATTCTCTTTCTCCTTTTCTCTCTGTCCCTCCCCCTCTCTATCTCTGTCTTTCAAAACCAAATAAACATTTTTTTAAAAAAGTAAAATAAAAGATTACTTCACAAGTGAGGAACCTTAGGGCCACAGTGGCTCAGTGATTTACCATATATACAGTTAGTTAGGAAAAAGCTGGCCTAGGATACAGCTGCCTTAACTTACCTTCAAATATTCTCTCCAACCAACTGTAAAATGAGCATGTGATATTTTTTGAAGTTTGAGTGGACCAGTAGTTGACAGTAGTAAGAGTAACTACAGTGGGTACACTCAGATTGGAATCACCTTCAAGTAACCTGGGCTTATTAAGGAGTCACATAGGGACATAAATCAGAGAACTACTTTGGAGCTCTAGGGGATACTTCTGGGACTTACAGAGTTCAAACACTATTCATTCATTCATCATTCATTCAATTATTCAAAATAAATTATCAATCATCCATTGTACTTCTATCCATTGTTTCGATCCAATAAAAGGCTTAGGAAAATGCCACTCAGCTTCCATGCTGATCCCCAGAGACCAAGAGGCCTTTTTTTCTAGTATAGAGCATAGAATCCGACCCCAACAACATCCTCTCTTCACTCCACCAATGGAAAAATCATGAATTTTTGCTATCTAATCTCTTTTACCTAAGTCTCAATGGACAAAGTTTCCATTTTAAATTCTCAAACATAATATATCATCCATAAATTTTGTTAGCACATTTTCTCTTGCCTCTTTCAGTTTTAAAACATGGGTTTCCTCTAATACTCACTTTACATCAATTTTATGTGGAGTCAGTCAATTCCAGTAATAAAGTTATTTTCTTAAGGAAATGTGAAAGCTGTTTTAGTTTTCTTTTTCATAAGTAGTTTGTATTGCTTATTACTTTGCAACTATTAAAATATATAAAATCGGGTTTTGGGTAGTAATTTTTGAGTGCTTGTTTCAGTGTAGATGGAAATTTATTCCTTTGCTAAGAAATTCGTAATTTCTTAATTAGTTTCATCGCACACACACACATACACACACACACGTGTGCACACACTTGTTCAGGAGGAGTTGCCATACCTTAAACACTAATAAGCTTGCATTAAATTTCTACTGGCCCTTTTCTCTGAAGAGCTCTCAAGAAATCTCTAGATAGCTTTTGTGATCCTAAGACAGGAGTAGATAGTTGGTCTTCTATTGTTTTACCCCAGTGAGTCTCCCTTCTGTTTTCCAAACTCTGTAAGAAAAACAACAAAAATTAAATGTTTATTTCTGGCCAATACTTTAGAAAAGTCAGCTTAGCTTAAATCAGACCAGCTCTTCAGTCTAGTACCAGTTTTGAGTGAATTGTAGGCTTATGTATCCTTCAAGCAATTTTGAGAAGGTAATCTACTAGAGTTGTACAGCAACAAGCAGTTTTAAATGTCCGCAAGAGCTTAAAAGTGATTTCTAGAATGTGATGGCATCCCTGATATATAAAAGACACTCAAGGTATAATGTTCATACATAGAGATGATCATTGAACAACACCGGTTTGAACTGCACAGGACCAATTATCCGTAGACCTTTCTCACTATATATATTGGGAAACACTTTTTGAGATTGTGACAACTTGAAAACATGCACAGATGAACCATGTAGCCTAAAAAAGTATCAAAAAATTAAGGAAAAGCTAGATATGTCATGAACACATAAACTCTATGTAGATACTAGTGTATTTTATCATTTACTACCACAAAATATACACTAACCTGTTTTAAAATGTTAAAGCGTATCAAAATTTACACAACATACTTACAAACCATACATGGCACCATCTGCAGCCAAGAGGAATGTAAACAATAAACAAGATACATTATTAGGTCATAACTTTATGAAATTAACTGCAGTATATACTGTACTACAGTAATCATTTCATAGCCCCCTCCTATTGCTATTGTGGTGTGCTCTAATGTTGTGTCTACTCAAAAGGCCCTGGACATGCTCATCATCTCCATGTGAGCACTTCCTCTCTGCAGCAAATTGCTATTGTAGTAAAAGTTATTTCAGGGTGCCTGAGTGGCTCAGTTGGTTAAGTGTCTGACTCTTGATTTCAGCTCAGGTCATGATCTCCTGGTTCATGAGTTCAAGCCCAGTGTCAGGCTCTGCACTGACAGTGTGGAGCCTGCATGGGACTCTCTCTCTCTCTCTCTCTCTCTCTCTCTCTCTCTCTCTCTCTCTCTTTCTCTTTCTCTCTGTCTCCCTCTGTCACTCCCCTGCTCTCACACTCTCTCTCTCTTTCCCTCAAAATAAATACATAAACTTAAAAAAAGTGATCTCAGGATATATGGATATCTGGAAATGCCTGGAGACATTTTTGGTTATCACAGCAGGGGATTTGTGGAGGGGTATTTCTGGTATCTAAGGAGTAGAGGCCAGGGATACTGCTAAATATCTTTCACACACACACACACACACACACACACACACACACACCAAAAACTTTTTCAGCTTAAAATATCAATACAGCTAAGGTTAAGAAACCCTAATACATACATAAAGAACCTCAGATACAGAGATGATGATAGATATATTATATGCTTATCATATACATATTTTACATATATATCTATATGACACACTGCATACTATAACTACTTTTAAATACTTAAACCACATTTGCATATTAAAGATTCCGAACAATCCCATTTTAAGAAACCTGTGGAGGGGCGCCTGGGTGGCTTAGTCAGTTAAGCGTCCGACTTTTGCTTAGGTCATGATCTTGCGGTTCGTGGGTTCGAGCCCGGTGTCGGGCTCTGTGCTGACTGACAGCTCAGAGCCTGGAGCCTGTTTCAGAGTCTGTGTCTCACTCTCTCTCTGACCCTCCCCTGTTCACGCTGTCTCTCTCTATCCTAGAAATAAAATAAAAATATTAAAAAAGAAAAAAAAACAAACCTGTTGATTCTGATAACCCTGACTTTCCTGTGGTGCCTGGAACCCTTTCTTAAGAAACCTATTTACAACTGACAATATTTAATAGATTAAACCTTGCAAAATATTATTCTATAGAGAATCAGACAAGATTTCATGTCATAAAATCCCACATTCAGGAAATTTTGCTTACCTATAACTATTAAATGGGAGTAAATAAAGTATTCTTCATGCTATTTATAAAGCCCTAGAAAAACTTGAAATATTTTCAAATAAATAGGTTATATTCTTTGGAATCCATACAGACCGAGAACTCTGACTTTTTTAAATGTCATAGTGCAGCTATAAAATGACATAGTAGTTTTTAATCATTAAAAGACCATTTAAAAATTACAGTAAGTAAAATGTTTATTATATGTATCTCCTATAAATAGGTATATTTTCTACTTACACTTGCCTAATGCAGGACTTAGAACTGCAATTGATTTGCAATTCTGTGGGAGTATCAGTATAATGATTTTTTTTTTACTTTTGAACTACACATATGCATCACAATGACATAAACATTTGAAAAAACTGCTCTTGTAATCATCTTTCCTCAAGTCTACAGAACTGTATCTTATAATCACTTATTAACATGAATATTAATATAGAAAATGCATATTCATATACTAAATGTCTTCTGTAGGTCATTTGTTCTTTTCTCAGAGTTTTACTCTTATTGAAGGTAGAAAGGAATATCTATGGACAACTTCTTAAATCCCTCTGACTCTCTGAAAAAAATGGAAATACTACTGTCTCCCTAGCAGGATTATTGTAAAAAGCATTTCATAATAGTTAACGTTTGTGAAGCACTTACTATGCACAAGGCTTTGCCAGCTTTTATATGTATTTTTTTTAATTTCTTCAATAACTGCATGGAACATAACATATATATTTTAAGTGGAAAGCACCTACAATAGTTTTTCACAAACTGTATGTATGTTTGTGAAAGATATGGCTTTCTGTAGAAGATATGACTTCTGATATTGTGATTATTCTTTAGATAAGCATATATCCCTTACTTCTTATATAAACTCTTGGTCTAGCTATACTATTATAGAAAAGCTTCTAGCCTATAATAGATATAAAATAATTTTATGCAACCTGAGATTATAGTGTGAATTAAAAAGAGAGAGGTCAGAAAGGTAGGGTAATAGTGACATTATGACAATCAGTTAGAAATGCACACAGGTGCTAGAAGGAATAGAGCAATGGACAAAACCCACCTTGGTTAGGTAAAACTGTGACAGAGGATTGCAGAATAGGAAATCATATTTGAGAAGGTGTGAGGGATAGACTTAGCAATAACTTGGGTTAGTCAGAGTTACATCAAAACCTTGTACTAAAAAACATCATAAGACCATATACATTTATTAAAAGAGCCCAATCGCAATAGCTATAACAACCAGAAATTTCCTGGAAAGAACCAAAGAAGAAATACGTCATCAGAACCATCTTGAAGAAGTCTGTGAAAGTTCACAGATGGAGAAGACAACACTAACAACAACACACACCATGACAATCCTCAGTATTTTAATTTGAAGGGATCTGGCCTCCTCACATTGCAATTGTAAAACAATTCCACACAATCTACAATCATTTCATTTTTTTTTTAATGTTTTATTTATTTCTAGGAGAGAGAGAGAGAGAGAGAGACAGCGTGAGCAGGGGAGGGTCAGAGAGAGAGGGAGTCACAGACTGAAGACTGAAGCAGCCTCCAGGCTCTGAGCTGGCAGTCAGCACAGAGCCCGACGCGGGGCTCGAACCCACGAACCGCGAGATCATGACCTAAGCGAAAGTCGGACGCTTAACCGACTAAGCCACCCAGGCGCCCCAATCTACAATCATTTCAAATGTGACACAACTAAACAGGATTTTATTAATAGCCACACTTCCAGAGGACATATTTTGTATCTAGTGAAATGTGTTCCTACTTATCTATATTCGACAGATACCTATATAAATCTGATTTTCCAACTAAGAAAGATTTATTCAGCTTTCTTAGGTTCCTTAATCAATTCACTAGGCACTAGTTGACATATAGGCAACTAAGCACTAGTTATATATTTTGTTGTTGTTGTTTTCTTGAAATGGACCTGTGAAGAGGCACCTGGGTAGCTCAGTCAGTTAAAGCTTCTGACTTCAGCTCAGGTCATGATCTCAGGGCCCGTGAGTTCGAGCCCGCCTAGAGTTCTGTGCTGACAGCTCAGAGCCTGGAGCCTGCTTCAGATTCTGTGTCTCCCTCTCTCTCTGCCCCTCACTCATTCTCTCTCTGTCTCTCTCTCTCTCAAAAATAAATAAATGTTAAAAAAAGAAAGAAATGGACCCGAGGAAATTAAAATTACCAAAATTATATAATTATTTTACTTGTACAATCTGACCTTTTAGGTGTTTGTTAATAAAGGAATATGGAAAAATATTGTGGACATACAGGCATTAAAAACACTTTACCTTTGTCAGATGAAGGGTAACTCCAATAGCTTTCCTATCAAAGTAATCCTAAATATGACAGATTCCTTTTTTAAATCTTGTTCCATCATAGTAAATCACCAATTAAAAAAAAAATGTACACGCAGCCAACACGTTATCTAAAAAGAGGAAAGATAATAGTGCAGTGAATAATATAGTTTTAGAATTATGTAGGGGCGCCTGGGTGGCTTAGTTGGTTAAGCGTCCAACTTTCGCTTGGGTCATGATCTCGCGGTTCGTGGGTTCGAGCCCCACGTCGGGCTCTGTGCTGACTGCCAGCTCAGAGCCTGGAGCCTGTTTCAGAGTCTGTCACTCTCTCTCTCTCTCTGACCCTCTCCTGCTCACGCTGTCTCTCTCTCTCTCTCTCTCTCTCTCCTATAAATAAATAAAAATTAAAAAAAAAAAGAATTATGTAAAGTTGTGTCAGATATAAAATCATTTTCAAATTATTTCCTTTGGTGCTGGTAATCAGAATTGTGTGGTCTTTCAAGGAAATAAACCCTCATTTTAAAGAAGATATGCAATGTACTCATAGGTTATTGGAAAAAAAGTGTATAAAACAAAGCTACTATCTGCATTGATGTACATAGAAAAAGAACAAAAATGTTATCTGTAAAAGCAGAAAAGAATTTGGCCTGCTTGACTTTTTGTATCAAGCATGCTACAGCAATCTTTTGATTCTAATATGAAACTATAGTAAGGATCATTGCACTAATGCATGAGGATTTGTGATAATGTTGCAGAAATTTTACTGTCAAAACTGAACTGCAGTGTAATGACTTTTGTTATCATGGTTTCTAATAACTATTCAGCATGAATTGACCCTACATATGTTTTGCTGCAATAATGTGTCAGTAATTCAAAAGGATAAAAAGGAAATAAAAACAGTCAATACAGTACTATGTATGACTTCATGATAACCTTTCTCCATTCTTACTATTAATATTGTTAGAACAGTTGTACATAGACACTGTGCAAACTGCAGCATCATCTGGAAATGAAAGCTTAGACGTGTTGTGACAGTTTTGGCCAAATATACCTAAAAACCACTTTATAAGAAAACTGTGTTCCCCTCTGTTCACACTGAGAACTAGGTACTGATTGGTCCCTTACTACTTCAGAGTTTGTTACCCTCAGCTGTAGGGAGCCTTTGAAAGGTTTTTTCTTCTTTTCCTGACAATGTGTTAATTTCTTCCACCTTTTATGAGATATCCCACCCTTCCTGTCTGTCTCTCTTTGACTCCCCTTCCTTCCTTCCTCCCTTCCTTCCTTCCTTCCTTCCTTCCTCCCTTCCTTCCTTCTTTCCTCCCTTCTCTTTTCTTTCTTTCTTTCTTTCTTTCTTTCTTTCTTTCTTTCTTTCTTTCTTTCTTTCTTTCTTTCCTTTCTTCTCTTTCTTTCTTTCTTTCTTTCTTTCTTTCTTTCTTTCTTTCTTTCTTTCTTTCTTTCTTTCTTATCTTTGCATCTCTCCTTCTCCATTGGAGGATACTTTCACTTAAGCATCTCTCCATTGCAGTAAATAAGAGAAAATAAAAATAGTCCATTACATACCTCATATGTGACTGCCACCAATGGTATGATTTTATAAGTATAAAACATTGAACCCTGCACCTGCTATAACGTAGTCAGTTACAGATACTGTTCTCATTGTTATCCTATTGTTCTTATTTAATTTATAAAAACTCTGTAAGACAACTGAAAATATTCCCATTGTTTCTTAGGAAATGAATGGCTACTATAACAAAGTACCACAGACTGGGTGACTCAAGCCGTTCACCTCATTTTAAGTTCATTATCTCTGTGAAAAGCTTGTCTCTAATTGCAGTCACATTCTGAGATCCTGGGGGCAGGACTTCAACATAAGAATTTGAGGGGAGAGGAAAAGTAAAACCCATAACAGGTGCTTTATAAGTTAATGCCACACTACTTGTCAGTGCAAACAGTGCTGGAATTGAAACCCAAGTCCACTAGGCTCAGCCTCATGGACTTTCTACTATTCCATAGTTTCTCTTATACTCTTTTTCTCTCTACCCTGCTCAACCTGTTATTCATCCTGTGCACCATTTTATCTCTTTAAATGCAAAGGCCTTTCAGTTGTAAGGATTTTGTAACATCTGTGACCCTAGGCATATGATGAAGCAGTGGCTAGTAATGAAATACTTTTTGATGGAGAGATATTATGATGTTATACAGGAAATAGCAGATCATTTATGTTTTTAGTCAGTGATCAGAGGTCTAAGCAGAGAAGTTCTTTTTCTATCTAAACAGACTTTAAAATTCCTCTGCCATTGCCTCAAACTGCAGAACATGTATTTGCCAGTGCAGATGTACCTGATCATATATAGAGAATGCAATCAAAATGAGGATGAAGACACAGGCCATTCATGTTAAAAAACAGAAAGGGAGCAGCAGTTGCAAGCAGCAGGCAGCATGTAGCAAAGAATAAAGAAGGAAGCAAAGCTTTCTATGGAAAGTTGATGATAGAGCACCAAGCTTTAGATTCTGGAGGACATGGCAGCACGAGTAGAGTTAGACACACACACACACACACACACACACACACACACACATTCACTATGGTGCTAGGAAATGATACTATATAATCAATGCTGAAAGAGACAGGCACCTGACAAACACACTTCACAAATAGAATTTCCCCCAAACACAACAGAGTTTTAGAACAGAATTAAGAAGGATACTGAGTGCTGATACATGGAAACTCACATTCTGAAGAGGGTACTGGAATGTGACGGTAAGCATAAGAAGGAATTATGGCAATACCACCTCCCCAGATATCTTCCTGTATCGGAAGTGTGTGGACCAAGGTAAGGACTACCAGTGATTCCCTTTCAGTCTGAAGACTGAACTTCTTAAAAGCAATATCCCCTAACTTGGATGGGATCTTTCTTACCTGCAGAAGCAGGGACTAGAGGTCTTTCTCTCGATTATCTGTGGATGGTCTACCTGAAGTTTCCACTGTGCACCGACAGCAGTGTAGCATGCATGTGTGGGAGCCAGCTGGTTGTGGGGCTTAGCTTTAGTGATGCCTCACCAAGTTTTAAATATCAAGGATAAAGAAATAATTCCAAGAAGGATCCATTTAGAAGAAGCATAGTGCCTACAGAGGGAAATTATCACACTAACTCTAGCCTTAATATTCTCAGTGTTTTATGACAGAAGACAGAAGAATATCTACATAAATTACAGAAGAGATTAAGACACCCAAGAATGCTGAATCCAGGCAAATTATTGTTTATGTGCTAGAAACAGAAAGGTATTTTCAAATGAGCAAACAAACAACAAATACAGCAAGTTTTAAAAAACCAGATGGCCAATAAACATAGGAAATAAATGTTTCTATCTCTCTAAAAATTGTATACATACAAATTAAAATGAGATACAAGTTTGCAGCTCTGTTTTTAGAAAATCAATAAGATGGATTATACAGTGATGGTAGGGAATGTGGAAAAAGGTGAGAATGCTCATTCGTCCATAACCAAATTCACCAACCTACCTGTATTTACTCTATGGTTGGTGTCTTTCTTATTAAAAGTAATTAAATATACATTTATTTATTCAACTCCTAAAATAAATAAGGCCCTTTACTTGTGCCCTGAATCCATCCCCTTTTACCTTCTCATAGCCATCATCCATACAATTTTCCCATCCTTCTATATCCTCTCCAGTGGACTATTCCCATCATTATACAAACATGCTGTAGTACTTAACACCTCAGAAACCCTCATTTAATTCCACATGTCCTAGAGTGCTTCATTTTTGTTAAAAATTTTGGAATGAGTTTTGCTCCTAATACCGTGGTCCCCTAATTTTCTCCCACCTCGCTGGACACTCTGTATCTCCTATATTAGCAACTCCTTCTGTACACCTTCCAAATGTTAGGGCAGTCCGGCACTCAGTAGTAGGGTTCATTTACTTTTTTTATCTGCATTCCCTCATTGCATGGATGCATAAATATGGATGAATTGCACAAGCACAATTTTGAGGAAAAGAAGGCAAAGAGTACATATTGTACCTTTTTTGTTGTTTATATAAACAGGCTGAATTAATCCATGCTGATAGAGATCAGAAGAGTCTTTATCCTTAGTGGAAATTACTGACTGGAAGAGAACACAGAGGAGGGTTAGGGAACCATAGTAATGTTTTCTTTCCTGATCTGGGGATGTGTTCTGTTTGTAAGTAGTTCATTGAGCTACTTACTTAAGTGTATACTTTAATATATGTATACCATAATTAAAACTTGGAATCATCCTTAGGGCACCTGAGTGGCTCAGTTGGTTGAGTGGCCAACTCTTGATTTTGGTTCAGGTCATGATCTCACAATCGTTAAGATTGAGACTACCTCCCCCCCCCGGACACACACACACACACACACACACACACACACACACACAAACATACCCTGGTTGGGCACTGAGCTAAGCATGGAGCCTGCCTAAGATTCTCTTTTTCCCTCTCCCTCAGCCCTTCCCCCTCTCAAGCATGCACATGAATCCACATGCTCTCTCTCTCAAAAAACAAAGACTTGAAATCATCTAGTGACCACATTGAGAATAGAATATATATTTCTTGTCCTGGATTTCCAGACTGCATAATCCATTCTCTTCCTTGTCATGTTACTCACAAATTAACCCCACTTTGCACTAGTCTCACTCTATTTTTTGATCCTTGACTGTTCATTCCGTGTACACCATTCTTGAAATTTCCAATCCTTCCAGATATAAATTTTCCCAAATTTCCTATACATGGCTCTTTCTTCCCATTTAATATCATATTGAAAGTTCCATCCTAAAAGAGCCTTACCAGAGCCCCTAATCTGAAGGTGTCCCCTGGCTACCCACACTCATATCACCGTATTTGCTCTTTATTCATATCACTTAATGGTCTGATACTTTATTCTATGTCCATTTACTCATAGCCTATTTCTGCCAACTGAATTTAAGCTTAATAAGGGCAAGGAACTTATTATCTTATTCACAACCGCAACTCTAGCACCCAGAGGAGTGCTTGGCAAATATTTTTTTCAGTTACTAGATGATTGTTCTTGATTGGGTATCTAACAAAATGTTTACGTATACTCACTGAGACAACATTTCTACTTCTACAGTAAGAAAATAATCTGAAAGAGTCTGAAAAAAATACACATAATTATGTTGGCTATAGCTCTTTATAAAGAGGGAAAATGTCAGCATATTCAACATTCAGAGATATTGTTTAAGTATATAGTAGAATTGGTATACAGTGGAGTATTAAACAGTCTTTAAAAGGAATGACATAAATAACAGGGAACATATTTAATTAAAAATCATGTTATAACTCAACATGTACTGTATGATTCCTATTTTGTATTCTCATATGTATTAGATTTTATTATATTTTTATTGATCTGTATGGAAAGATGCAATCCAAAAGTTGAGTATATTAAGACTGTGGATGATTTTCAGTCTTCCTCATTCCTTTATTTTATTTTTTATTTTTATGGTGAGCATTTATTATTTTATAACATAGGTATATAAACCTTTTTATGTTACAAAAACAAAATAAAAGTTAATAAGACCCTTGAAACAAGAAGCAGGCATCCCAAAGTAGCTATCATGTGATTTTGAAAAATGAAGGACACCCACCCAAGAAAAAAATCTAGAAAAGTCCAGTTCAGAAAAAATTCCAAATATTCCCAACTGTTACTATAAATTCTTTTTAATATAGTTCATTTGCTTTGCTTACTTAAAATAGATATAATTCTCATTATAAAATGTGGGTTCAGTTACTGTCATAAGGGTTTATAATCTTCACATTCTGAAGTAATTACACCCTTAATAGGAATTATTCTCTCTTTATACGAGGATAAGGTGGACCCTACATGACAATTTGGATCAGTGCTGAAAAAAAAAGAGTCGGAAAAACCCAACGGCATCCCTTAATAAATTTTAAATTTTAAACTATTTTATTTTTCTATGGTGATGCCACATATGCACTTAAAAAAATGAGGAAACATTGTAAACTTCATGTAGATAAAGACACCTGAAATAAATACAAAATCAAGTATGACTTCTGTCTCTGACAAGACCTTAGGAAAGTCACCCAGCCAGTCTGTTTCCTCCAATTCTCTTTCTTCTTTCTCTGTATAGTAGGCCTAGGGAGATTATGTGGGAAGATGTAGAGGACAGTCTTGTATAAGGACTATCACATAATATATTTTCCTAAGCATTTGTTGGCCTCTTAAGTATTTGTAACCCATATATATATGGGCTGAATAATTCTCCTCATTTTGTCATTTCCTTACAGACACCATCTTCACTTTTTTTTTATTGCCTGAAACACTTTTGAGGGGGGTATCCTCATACCTTTTTCCAAGTTATTTATTCACTTGCTATTTAACCATGTTTTTAAAATGTAGCTTGAATCCCCTAATTACAAAAGGAGTACATACACAAGGCAAAACATTTGAAAAACCACAAAAATAACCAATCTTTATCTTTGAACCCATGAAAATGTATGGCATTAATGACTAAAACTGAGAACAAATATTTTGATGTTGGCTAACTACAGTTTAAAAAAAGGCAAAATGATTTTTTTGAGTCCTTGAATGTCTTATTCCTGTTAAGATTTTCCTGTGGACAGTCGGCAGTTTTCACAGTAGCATCACAATGTTGATCAATATTCTAATAAGACAGATTTCTTCCAGGTATCTGCTTTTTGTGTTTATATTACTCCATCCTTTCAATTTTATGTCTTACATATACTGAGTAAATTTATAATTACCAAGAGAGTTGACGAGCACACTCCAAATTACTTAATGCAGTTCATCTAATAGCAGTTGACCAGATGGCCCCCAGGACCAGTTCCTGGGGGCTGCCTCCAAATATTAGTGCAACTTGAAATTGAAATTTGTATTATTTTTAAATTGAATATTTAAGCATGTTATACATTCCCCTACCAAAAATAATGTGATTAAAGTCATATTTTCCCCAAGTTCATCAATAAAAAAGTGACAAAGCAGATTCGAAGACCTCCTGAAAATAAGATGAATTGTCACTATCATTTTCCCTTGTTCTGTGGCCTGTTGTGCTATCACAGAACAAGATCAAATGGGCCCCGGCATGATTTGCTATTTAGAAAACCCTGTTGGTGTTCCACAGAATCCACACTTTTCCAGATGTTTAAAAATTGACTGATTATTTCTCCTAGTATATTCCCAGATGACCAGGTCTAATTCTTTTACCTTTATAAAGCTACATAAATATTTTGCTAGAATTTACTACTCCACAACCCCCTACCTATCAGTTTCTAAAAATTGTTCATAATTATGCCAAGCTCACAATGCCTCTAACCCTGGCAACCTCCAATCTAATTTCTGTCTCTATAGATTTCCTTATTCTGGACATTTCATTTAAATGAAATAATACAATATATGGCTTTTTTATGACTAGCTTCTTTGATTTAGCATGATGTTTTCAGGAATCATTCATGTTGTATCCTATTTTGCTACTTCATACCTTTTTATTGCTGAATTATATTCCGTTACATGGGTAGACATGTTGTTTACCAAATCATCAGTGTGTGGACTTTTCAGCCCATCTGCATAATGCTACTGTCAGCGGCCATGTGGACATAGGTTGTCATTTCTCTGGGATATATAGCTAAGAGTGGAAACCGACAAAACGGTTCTTTACAATATTGTGTACAGCTCACAATTTCTGATGTTCACATAGAGCATGCCATTTTCTCTTCTCTTCTGTTCATTACAGTTTCATGTTTTAAATGTTAGGTAGGTTCCTCTAAATTGATATCACTCTAAATGAGTTACAACCCACAGTTTGAAAAACCTTGGGCTGGATGATTCATAAGGATCTTTCCAGATCTAACACAACAGTGTTTTACATAGCATTATTGTCCTATTTGCTTCATAAACAGCTTTTGATTTAGTATTTATTTATAACAACCCTTTGAAGCAGGCATAAATAGCCCCAATTTATGTAGGTGTAAACTGAGAATCAAATAACCGAAATAACTTTGCCTCTGAGGCCCATGCTGTGTGTGCTTTATTGAAATAAAGTCCAGCAGCATTCAAGTGATCCTTTCAATCTTGCTAAGTCTTCTCATCGTCCCTCAGGTCAGTCATTTGAATACCCTTTGCTCCTGCGGTTCGTTCACTTCATGGCTGAATGAGAAATGTCTTTTAGCTTCCTTGCTTATTTATTTCTTTATGTATTTACTGTAAAGTTTACATTTTTTTCTTTTGTTCTGCCTATACTTACCCTTATTTCAGAAAATATGGAAAATAGTGAGAGGAAAATAACGAAAACAAAAACCCCAAGACTTTCTCAACACCTGTGATCCCAACATGGAAGATAACATTTTTGCTTTATGGTAGATACACTTCCAGACTCTCTTAACAAAACTGGGCTCATCCTGCCGATAACGTTCTACAATTTGGAAATTTATTCATAATACATGATTTAAGCATATTTGCTTTTTACTTTATCCTGAGCCTACTCTTCATCTACTTTATCCTGATGGCTCTCTCTTTACTACCAAGTTTACAACCTTATATGCTTAACTGTCTTATTTCCGTTCCCAAATTAGAATGAGATCAGATTTTCCAGCTTCTTAATATTGGCAGTTTATGGATCTGTGCCAGTTTTCTCTCAGGAAAAACTGTCAAAATTCCCTAATCTTCTTACTTCCAGCCAATTTATTACTTCTCTCAAAATCTATTCTGATTATCTCCCAATTATAGTCCCCCTTTCCAGGCTTTCTTTTTTCTGTAAAATATATATATTTAATGTTTTTTTTTTTTTTTTGAAAGAGAGAAAGTGAGACAGAGCAAGATCAGGGGAAGGGCAGAGGGCGGGGGTGGGGGAGACACAGAATCGAAAGCAGGCGCCAATGTAAAAATATTTTTTAATAAGGACAGTTTTATGCCTCTGCTACACTTAGCAATAGTTTTTCACTAATGCTAGTTGGTAAGTAGATAATTTGCCAACTCCAGTTCCTAAGTTTGAAAACACATTTGATGACCATCTCAGAGAGAAGATGATAAAAAGCCTAAATATTGAGGTGGGGGAAGTAGAATCAAAAGATAGCTTGTTGAAATTCTTAAACCTAAGGAATCCTTGCATGCATTTTGGATTGTAAATCCTGGAGAATAGGAATTACTTTTAACTCCATCTCTTTCCTGGAACACAGGTGGTATTCCATAGATGTCTGTTTGGTTATTAGCGAAATGGCCTTTTCTCATTCTTCCTTCCTCCACCTAAAGGCAGAAGCCAGGTAATGGTGGCATTGACATTTCAATTACACATAGTAAGTAGCACAAGCATATATGCCCAAGAAGGCAATTTCTTTTTTCCATTTATTTAACTTGAGTTCTTGAACTCAAGATAGGTAAGCCTATTTCTATAGCAGGTGCTCAAAAGGTGGTGGGAGGAGGAATTCAAGGTAATTAGAAGTCTGTGTCCTTTCCTCATTGAACTTATAGCCTCATTGTAAGTGTAGAACCTTTTCATATTAAGTATTAGAGAACACTGACAAAGAATAGGAAGTGAAAAATAACATTGGATTTTTTTTCACATGAAAAATATTCAGTGATTGTCCTATTTATTTGATGTGAAGACATTGGTCATAGGAATAAAATGGATTCAGCTCAAGGTGCCTCAACTAAGTGAGAAAGGCAGAAGTATGTACTAATCATGGAAAGGGCTGTGTTTTCACTAGATAGAGAATGTGATAACTACGTATAAAAGACAGAAGCATCAGGTGCCTTGTTATCTTGATCTGGCTCTAAAGGAGATATTCTCATATGATAGTTTAAGTTTTGGAAAATAAGTAGTATATTAAAATTAACATTTTAATTTAAAATCATTTTCATAATGACACCCTAAACATTTTATATACTAGTTATTTTATGTACCAGTAGACAAGATATTTTTCTAAAGAAACAATATAATTTTGAAATTCAAGTCTGTTGTGAAATGTTATCCAAATAAGTTAAAAAGTTAAATTATATTTTAGGTTGTTAAAAATGTGAAGTACAAATACTTTTTGAAACATTAAGCATTATTTTACTTTTTTGGCCTGCTTTGACTGTATATATAGGTTTTATCATTTGCATATTTTCTTTATTTTCTTTTTAACTCTTTAATCTCTGAAGACAGACACCTCTATAACTTATTTTTTGTCTCTACTTCCTTCTTAAGTATTGTCAATAAATGTTAATTGAATTGAAATTCCCCCTTGCATGTTATTTTTTTATCTCTGAAAACTTTCATTTGGGAGCTACTTACCTTTCTTACAAGGCATAAGACTAAGTCTATTCTTAATTTGTTTTTTCATAAAGAAGAAATACAGTTTAAATCACAAAATATTACCTATATTCCTCTATTTTTGCAGTCTGTTTCTCTCTCTCAGTATGGAGCTCTGAACTATTTGAGTCTGTATAATAAGTGTGTCCCATAAAATAAATAATAAGTGCTTCTTATATTATCTAGGAGACATTAGACCTTTCCACAGGTTACAGGAACTGATTTGGGATAATGGAACAAATCCGTCGGGAAAGCCATCTCAGTATGTGGACCATGTGAATGGATTATCTTATGGATTGAAGCCTGTGATTTTCAGGCTGATGTCCAGACACCAGATGGCTTTAGAATCCTTTCATCCAGAACGCTAGCAGCCTGCTTTATTCACATTGCTCTTGCTAATATTTGTAGAGCATCTCTGTGGTCCCCAGTGCATGCACTTATTATTCTATTAGGCCGACATTATTCCTTTTGAAGCTAGATCACATGACTCCTGGGCTAAGTTGACATTAATCACTATTTTTCCAGCCTTAGGCTGTAAAGTTCCTATGCATCTTCTAAGAAAGGACTTTTCAATGGCCTGTTCACAAAGATCAAACAAAGAAATGATTTACCACAATCACCATTTAAATTTTTAAAAATTAAGCAGTACCTCTTCCTGCCCAAATACATGTCAATAGCAGGCAGTTCCAGTTGCTAAGAAGTCAAAGATCCTGCTTTCTAAAGATCGATGAAACTAGTTTATGAGGGGCTACCATAAAAACTTGCTTGTTTTCGAAACCACACGGCTAACTTTGAATAGTAATAAATCATGTTATGAAAGCTATCATTTCAGTAATTCCAAATATACCTTAAACACTACACATGTATTTTTACCCTCCTCTGGGCTTTTGTTTCCTCTTGACTGATACAAACAAGAATTTCCCATCTGTATAGTGGTGTGGTTGGACTCTGGTTCTCTTTTGAATACCAATCCACATAAAGTGTAGCAATAATAATAATACAAAAAAGCCTCTCTTTGCTTGTTTAATCAGCTTTGGTTGCAAACTTTCTGCAGTAAAAAAAAAAAAAATCATTATCATATAAGTTAAATTCGTAATCTTGTTACCCTCTTATGTACTAGATTTCTGAATTTACCTAAGTTGACAAAGAAATGAGATTTTGCAGCTTTTGTCTGACATGCATGCTGTTTATGATTTTAGGGATTATATTCATTTTCAGCATTAAATTCATAGAATAAGCAAAATGTCAAACTTTGTTTACTAATTTTATACTTATCTGTTCCTTTAATATCCTGTCTTGGTTCTCTAGTTATAACATAGATGAACCTAAAGTTTGCTAGAAACATTTGCCATTAGCTTCTTCTAAAAAAAATTAAATTTGAGGATAATCCTACCTCCAGAGCTTATTCTGTTCCTGGCCATTGACTGTGACAGTGGAAGGCTCATCTGAAAGCAGCGGAGCATCCCATCTAAAAGCATAAAACATATTACATTTCATGAAAAAGCTAATTCAGATTGTTTAATTCTGGTAATATTGCCTCTGTCACCTTCAAAATCAAAATGTTCTTTCCTGTTATTATAAGGAAAACAACCAAATTGCTAAAAAACCCATTTGAATACACAGCTGCCTTATGTTGCATACTAATTTGATTAAAAACACTCGCGCCTCACCAGCATTTTTACATAAAGCACATTGGTGAATTTAACAAAGACTATTTTAAAAATATATCCGAGGCAATGTTGATGACCAGAGTCTGCAGTAGTGACCACTGGCCCCCCTGGACCGAGCAAAAATCTTTCTGGCTGTCTTGGAAGGCTGAAACAATTGTCGAGCTATATTTGTTTGCTCACTGCTTTGGGCACTGAGCCAACCTCATTGCAAATAACTGCATTAGTCAAGTGTATCCAAATTATTACAACACAGCGTCCATTCCAGTTATTGCTGTTGAAGCATTTTCTGAATCTTCATGTCACTAGAAAACATTTATTTGAAGGGTGAGCATCACATAAATTCAGGTCCACTTGGATTTATAGAAAAGTGGCAAAACTACTTTCACAACTGGCTTTATTTCTCCTGTCTTTACAGGAAGGAGTTTTTGAAGGGCTTATTGTTAGGATCTTATTAAGTCAGAAGAATTTCCAGCTCTTATTGGGATATTTTTCATCCTGGATCTTTTCTTTTATTTCTTCATTTATTTCTTGAGATGATTTTTATTTGGTTTTAATATTTATCCATATATTAACTGACTTTAACTTTCTTTCTAATAATGAATGTGAGAGTTAAAAACACTGGTAATTGGCATAAGCCACGCTACTGAAGTCAATGCAGTTAAATAGACTGAGATTTTAGAAATTTTATTCCATATCTTACAGGTAAGCCACAAGCAAGGTCTGCATATAGAAAGAGAAATTCCAGATTTTTCTTGATGACTATGCTACTGAATTCATACATCAATGAACATATTTCCCAAATGGCTTATAACTCTCTAACAATAAGATAAGTTGTTTCTGAAGACATGTTAGCTCCTTTCCTTATGGCATAAGATTGCTACGTATATATTCTAAAAATTTATCTGATATAAACCATGTTCACTATTTAGGTTTCCAAATTTACCCCACACTGTATAATGTTTGGGTTTGGTTTGGTTTTTGCTTTTAATTTTTTTAGTTGCCTGCCCTATCTTCCCACTCATTCCCTTTATATTATCTAGAGAGCCATTTTACACAGGCTACTGGGTGCCACAAGTTCCTGCTTAGGATCTTAGATTAATAATTTCAGTATCTGTGATATGAAAATAATGATGTCGGTCATTTTTATTTTAGGACTATTCAGAGGACTAAAATAAATACTAAAAAATGGTTATAAGCTGTCTCAAACTCAAGAAAAAATTTTACTATAAATTTAATGTCTAGAATCATTTTACCATTTGACCTCACAGACACACCTTGGAAAATATAGCAAAACTTTGAGGAAAAGAGCACAGTTATACTTGTTTGAAAAACTGTAAGAATAAAATAATTGTGTTTCTATTCAGGTTTTATCTAATTAAAAACCAATATGAAGCATGAATTAAATAAATACTAAATATAATCTTAATTTTATTCTTTTTTTTTTTTACAAATAGTTTATTGTCAAATTAGTTTCCACATAACACCCAGTGCTCATCCCCACAAGTGTCCTCCTCCATGCCCATCCCTCCTCCTCCCCACATCCATCAGTCCTCAGTTTTTGTCAGCATTCAAGAGTCTCTCATGGTTTGCCTCTCTCCCTTTCCCCCACCATTTCCGCCCTTCTTCTCCCCCTTGGTCCTCTGTTAAGTTCTTCCTAATCCTCCTATACGTGCACACATATGATACTTGTCCTTCTCTGCCTGACTTATTTCGCTCAGCATAACACCCTCAAGGTCCATCCATGTTGCTACACATGGCCAGATTTCATTGTTTCTCATTGCCATGTAGTGTTCCATGGTATAGATAAACCACATCTTCTTGATCCATTCATCTGTTGATGGACACTTAGGCTCTTTCCATGTTTTAGCTATTGTGGAGAGTGCTGCTATGAACATTGGGGTACATGTGCTCCTATGCCTCAGCATTTCTGTATCCCTTGGGTAAATTCCTAGCAGTGCTATCGCTGGGTCCTAGGGGAGTTCTATTGTTAGTTTCCTTAGGAACCTCCATACGGTTTTCCAGAGGGGCTGTGCCAGTTTACATTCCCACCAACAGTGTAGGAGGGTGCCCGTTTCTCCACATCCTCGCCAGCATCTAGAGTTCTCTGATGTGTTCATTTTAGCCACTCTGACTGGCGTGAGGTGGTATCTCAGTGTGGTTTTGATTTGTATTTCCCTGATGAGGAGCGATGCTGAGCATCGTTTCATGTGTCTGTTGGCCATCTGGATGTCCTCTTTGGAGAAGTGTCTGTTCATATCTTCTGCCCATTTCTTCACTGGGTTGTTTGTTTTTCGGACGTGTAGTTTGGTGAGTTCCTTGTAGATTCTGGATATTAACCCTTTATCTGATATGTCATTTGCAACTATCTTTTCCCATTCCGTTGGTTGCCTATTATTTTGTGGGTTGTTTCCTTTGCTGTGCAGAAGCTTTTGATCTTGATGAGGTCCCAACAGTTTATTTTTGCTCTTGATTCCCTTGCTTTTGGGGATGTGTCAAGTAAGAAGTTGCTGTGGTGGAGGTCAAGGAGGTTGTTTCCTGCTTTCTCCTCTAGGGTGTTGATAGTTTCCTGTCTCACGTTCAGGTCCTTTATCCATTTTGAGTTTATTTTTGTGCATGGTGTGAGAAAATGATCTAGTTTCATTCTTCTGCATGTTGCTGTCCAGTTCTCCCAACACCATCTGTTAAAAAGGCTGTCTTTTTTCCATTGGATATTCTTTCCTGCTTTGTCAAAGATTAGTTGGCTGTATACTTTTGGGTCCACTTCTGAGTTCTCAATTCTGTTCCATTGGTCTATGAGTCTGTTTTTGTGCCAATACCATACTGTCTTGATGATGACAGCTTTGTAGTAGAGGCTAAAGCCTGGGATGGTGATCCCTCCCGTTTTCGTTTTATTTTTCAGGATTACTTTGGCTATTCGGGGTCTTTTGTGGTTCCATACAAATTTTAGGATAGTTTGTTCTAGTTTTGAGAAGTATGCTGGTGCAATTTTGATTGGAATTGCATTGAATGTGTAGAGTGCTTTAGGTAGTAATGACATCTTAACTATATTTATTCTTCCTATCCATGAGCATGGAATGTTTTCCATTTCTTTGTGTCTTCTTCAATTTCCTTCATAAGTTTTCTATAGTTTTCATCATACAGATCTCTTGTATCCTTGGTTAGGTTTATTCCGAGGTATTTTATGGTTTTTTGTGCAATTGTGAATGGGATCCGTTTCTTGATTTCTCTTTCTGTTGCTTCATCGTTGGTGTATAAAAATGCAACCGATTTCTGTACGTTGATTTTGTACCCTGCAACTTGGCTGAATTCTTGGATCAGTTCCAGTAGGCTTCTGGTGGAGTCTGTCGGGTTTTCTATGTAGAGTATCATGTCATCTGCGAAGAGTGAAAGTTTGACTTCCTCTTTGCCAATTCTGATGCCTTTGATTTCCTTTTGTTGTCTGATGGCTGATGCTAGGACTTCCAGCACTATGTTAAACAACAGTGGTGACAGTGGGCATCCCTGTCGTGTTCCTGATCTCATGGGGAAAGCTCTCAATTTTTCCCCATTGAGGATGATGTTAGCTGAAGGCTTGTCATAGATGGCTTTGATGATGTTTAAGTAGGTTCCTTCTATCCCAACTTTCTCGAGAGTCTTTATTAAGAAGGGATGCTGTATTTTGTCAAATGCTTTTTCTGCATCTATCGACAGGATCATATGGTTTTTCTCTTTTCTTTTATTGATATGATGTATCACGTTGATTGATTTGCGAATGTTGAACCAGCCCTGTAACCCAGGAATGAATCCCACTTGATCTTGGTGGATGATTCTTTTTATATGCTGCTGGATTCGATTTACAAGGATCTTGTTGAGAATTTTTGCATCAGTATTCATCAAGGATATTGGCCTGTAGTTCTCTTTTTTTGCTGGATCTCTGTCTGGCTTGGGAATCAGAGTGATGCTGGCTTCATAAAATGAGTCCAGGAGTTTTCCTTCGATTTCTGTTTTTTGGAATAGCTTGAGAAGAATTGGGATTAATTCTGTTTTAAATGTCTGGTAGAATTCCCCAGGGAAGCCATCAGGTCCAGGGCTCTTATTTGTTGGGAGATTTTTGATCACTGATTCAATTTCTTCACTCGTTATGGGTCTGTTCAGGTTTTCTATTTCTTCCCGTGTGATTTGGGTAGTGAGTGTGTGTTTAGGAATTTGTCCATTTCTTCTAAGTTGTCCAATTTGCTGACATACAATTTTTCATAGTATTCCCTGATAATTGCTTGTATTTCTGAGGGGTTGGTTGTAATAAGTCCATTTTCATTCATAATTTTGTCTATTTGGGTGCTCTCTCTTTTCTTTTGGATAAGTCTGGCTAGAGGTTTGTCAATTTTGTTTACTTTTTGAAATAACCAACTCTTGATTTCATTGATCTGTTCAACTGTTTCTTTGGTCTCTATGTTGTGTATTTCTGCTCTAATTTTTACTATTTCTCTTCTTCTACTGGGTTTAGGGCGTTCTTGTTGCTCTGCCTCTAGTTCCTTTAGGTGAGCTGTTCGATTTTGGACTTGCGCTTTTTTTAATCTCTTGAAATAGGCCTGGAGAGCAATGTACTTTCCTCTTAGGACTGCCTTTGCCGCATCCCATAGAGTTTGAATTGTTGTGTTTTCATTTTCATTTGTTTCCATATATTTTTTAATTTCATCTCTAATTGCCTGATTGGCCCATTCATTCTTTAGAAGGGTGTTCTTTAACCTCCATGTTTTTGGAAGTTTTCCAGACTTCTTCCTGTAATTGATTTCAAGTTTCAAAGCATTGTGATCTGACAGTGTGCATGGTATGATCTCTATTCTTTTATATTTATTGAGGGCTGCTTTATGTCCCAGTATGTGATCTATCTTGGAGAATGTGTCATGCACACTTGAGAAGAAAGTAAATTTTCTGGCCTCAGGATGTAAAGTTCTAAATATATCCATCAGATCCATCTGGTCCAATGTGTCTTTCAAGTCCATTATTTCTTTAGTGATTTTCTGTCTGGTTGACCTAACCATTGCTGTAAGCGGAGTATTAAAGTCCCCTGCTATTAGCACATTCTTATCTATAAGCTTGTTTCTGTTTGTGATTAATTGTTTTAGATATTTAGGTGCTCCCATATTTGGTACGTAGACATTTATGATTGTTAGTTCTTCCTGATGGATGGACCCTGTAATTATTCTGTAGTGCCCTTCTTCATCTCTTGTGATTGTCTTTATTTTAAAGTCCAGTTTGTCTGATATAAGTATCGCTACTCCGGCTTTCTTTTGATTTCCTGTAGCATGATATATATTTCTCTATCCCCTTACGTTTAATCTGAAGGTATCTTCTCGTCTAAAATGAGTTTCTTGTAGACAGCATATAGACGGATTTTGTTTTTTAATCCATTCTACTACCCTATGTCTTTTGATTGGAGCATTCAGCCCATTTACATTCAGTGTTATTATTGAAATATGTGGGTGTAGAGTCTTTGTATCTTTTGTAGGGTTCATGTTTGTGGTGGTGTCTCTGGAATCTTTGTTCCTTGCCACCTTTCCTTCAGATCATCCCCCTCAAGATTTCTTGTAGGGCTGGCTTCGTGGTGACAAATTCTTTCAATTTCTGTTTGTTTGGAAAGGTTTTTCTCTCTCCTATTTTGAAGGACAGGCTTGCTGGATAGAGGATTCTTGGCTGCATATTTTTACTGTTCATCACATTGACGATCTCCTGACATTCCTTTCTGGCCTGCCACGTTTCAGTAGATAGCTCTGTCACAACTCTGATAGGTTTCCCTGTGTATGTGAGGGCCCTTTTCTCCCTAGCTGCTTTCAAAATTCTCTCTTTGTCCTTGTATTTTGCCATTTTTACGATGATATGTCGTGCAGAAGATCGATTCAAGTTACGTCTGAGGGGAGTCCTCTGAGCCTCTTGTATTTCCACATTTACTTCCTTCCCCAGGTCGGGGAAGTTCTCTGCTATAATTTGTTCCAGGACTCCTTCAGCACCTTTCCCTCTCTCTTCCTCTTCTGGGATTCCTATGATACGGATATTGTTGCATTTGACCGTATCGCTGAGCTCTCCGTTCTTCTTTCCTTTTCCTAGATCAGATGTCTCTTTCTTTGTCACCTTCTTGGTTTTCTATAATGGTGTCTTCTAAATTAGTTATTCTCCTTTCTGCCTCTTCAATCCGTGCATTGGAGGCCTCTAATTTATTATGTATCTCATTTATCGCATTTTTTAATTCTTCATGCCTATTTTTATTTTCCATTCTGTCTGTAGCCATCGTTTCTTTGATGTCCCCTATGTTTTTTTCAAGCCTTGCTATTAATTTTACCATTATTATTCTAAAATCTTGTTCACTTATGCTCTGATATCTGTTTTGGGCAGTTCACTAGCTGTCATTTCTTCTTGGAGTTTCTTTGGAGGAGAGCTCTTTCGTTTCATCATTTTAGTTAGCTTTCTGGCTCTTGTTGGTTTTCAAGACTTGTTATGCTCTCTGTTTCTATGAGCGCTGCTATATCCAAGAAGACTCTTTGACTTTCCAGGGCCTATCCTTTCAGAGATTGTTTTTTGAATGGTATCCCTCGGTCTCTCTTGTTGGGACCTTAGTTATTTTATTTTCCTATTCGTAGAGATATTTGGGACTCTTCACCTTGTGTACTCTAGCTTGTTTCTTGAGGTAGCCCTGGAAAAGAAAACAGACAAACACACAGGGAGCAGGAGCACACAAACGCACAGGCTAATTCAACTAACATGCAAAGCGAGAGGGAAAACAAAAAAGTTAAGAGAAAAGACGGAGGAGGGAGGGCGAATAATAAGGAGCATAAAATACATAAAAGGGCCAAAAAGGGGAAAAGAAAAGGAAAAAAGAAGAAAACCGATGGACAAAGAACGGTTTAAAGCATGTACCTGGGTTTCCCAGCTACAGTTAAATAGCCATGTGTATGCAGTGCTGGTTGAAGAGCATAGAGAAAAAGAAGGCAGGGCGAGACGAGGCAGATTTGGAAATAGAATGAGCAGGCAGAAGGGATAAGAAGCTTTTTTCAAAGAGGTAAAGGGTAGAATATGGTTGGATCGGTGAGAGAAGGTTGCTGGAATTATCCAGAAAAACTATATAGTCTAATTACTCCTGAGAGAAATAGCTGAAAAGGTCGGTAGGTGTAGAATTTACATTTACAGAATGGACTTGTGATTGTTTAAGCAAGCTGGCGACCAGAGTTAATCAGGTCAGTGTTTTGGGGGAAAAAGCGAGAAAAAAGAAAGAAGAAAAAAAGAAAGAGAAAAGAAAGGGGAAAAAAAAAGAAAGAAGGAAAAAAAAGGAAAGAAACAAAAAACGGAAAAAAGAAAGAGAAAAAAAAAGGGAGGAGGGCATCTCTCAGGCAGGGATGGGCGTGGCGTGATCCGATGCCTCAGGCGGGGGTTCTGCCTTGGCGGTTGTGGGGAGGAGAGTGAGGGTGCTCCAGTCCCTTCTTGAACCCCGCGCTGCCACTCGCTTTTTTTTGGCGTGTCAACTCCCCGTTCCGAGGACGCAGCTGAAGTTGGTTGTACTCTTCAACCCAGGCCAGTTCCAATCTCCAAATCCCAGTCCGCGCACCCCGCTGAAATTGCCTTAGCTGAAATTGCCTTAGACACAGCTTCCCAGCCAAACCCCTCGGGCTATTCCAGGCTCCCTGGTGACCTCTGCGGGCGGAGTCAGAATCGCTGCTTCCTTCTCTGGGTCAGGCTGGCGCGCATGCGCGGGGGCTTGCCTGCCGGGTCAGCGTAGCCTGAGCCTGCTGGAGTGAGGAAAACCAGGTCCCTCTATGGCTCCTCACCCGAAACACGAACTCACAGGCAAATTTCCCAGTTTTTAGCTCTTTGCCTTCCCTCTCGAGTTCCAGCCAGCCAGGAGCGCGGACGCCCGTTGTCTGCGAGTCTCCTTCAGGGGTCCCAGCTGCCCTGGAGCTACAATGGCGGCAGGCGCGCCGCCGCTCTGAAATCGAACCTCCAGAAGCGGCACAAAGAAGCAGTTTGTGTGCTCAGCCTCCCCCAGGACCAGTTGGCGCGAGGGGACCTGGTGTGCAGGTATTTGGCAAGTACCGTCTTTCTATGCCCCGAGAGGAGGTTTTTCTGTTTCGGACTCTCTCCTTTTCCCCTCTCACTCCCTGTAGAGGGTTGAGGGGGATCGCCTCCCACCCTGGAGTCTCCGATCCCGGCCCGATTTTATCTTCCCTGGTTCGCACTCACGTTAGAAGGCTTTCTCAGTGGATTCTGCGTCCTTTTTCTCCCAGTCTCTCAGGTTTTGTAACGTTTCCAGTGGCTTCAAATCTTTTCTGTGTGATGTATGGGCGCGAGTGCAAGTACGGAGCTCCTTACTTCTCCGCCATCTTGCCCTCTTAATTTTATTCTTAAGCGATATTAAAAAAACTTCCAGGAAAATATTTCTACCAGGAATGCACAGAATTAAGAGTTCCCTGAATCTTTTCTTATTGTTCGTTAGTAAAGAATATGTTCACTATATTTAAGCTAAAAATAATAAAGTTGTCTCTCAACAGTATTTATCAAGAATCCTCCCTGTCAAGGGCTCTGAGACTTCCAGAATCTTAAAGAATAAGTGTCCAAACAATTGGGAGATTGTTAAATAAAATATAACGCAATTATAATATCAAATATAAAAACAACTGGTTTTTATATTATAAAACTCTAAAACTTATACTATAAATTCTAAGTTAACAAATGCCAAGGATATTACCTTGATATAATATAAACTAACAAAAGTTTATATACTACATAAAAATATGACAGTAATTGGGCTAACATATATGGGTACATAATTATACATTAATTTTAAGTTTTATTAAATCAAACACATATGTGTTTCAATATATTTGTGTATTTGACAGGATATGCATGGATTCTAAGTAAAGCTTATCATTGGGTTATAGGATTATTTTATTTACACTTTTATAGTCACTTCTATTTTCTAAATATTGTTTCTCAACTTTGTATGATTTCAGAATTAAAAACACACTAAATGTTAATTTTTTAAAAAATTTTATGAAGTGATGAGAGAAATTAATACACTATCTTTGAAGCAGGTATCTTATCCGTGCTAAACCTTGCATTTAATTAGTCCTTAACTTTTTTTTGGTCTGTTTTATAGTAAATTGCTATTAATTTTGTGCAAAGGTATACTTACTCAAATAATTATTTATAACGCAATATCATTGACCTAATTTGTCTGGATATCATTCTGTGGTAGTATAGAGATGGAGGAATCATTTTCTAAGTGAAGTTTAGGAGTTCTTACAGTATTTTAGAAAATGCCTCTTATGTTGAAGAGACAGTTTTACTAGAGATTATGTAAAAAATGGGAAGAAAATTTCCAAAATTGTAATATATTATTTGTCTCATTCTTTTTCATTACGTATTTATTCTTCTCTTTTCTCTTGACAAAAATGAAACTATCCTTAAATCTTTATTTGATGTTTTCCTGTAAGATACCCATAGACAAAAGTAACACAGTCAGGATATAGGACAAACATTCTCAGATTTGTATACAATCATTTACTTTAAAGCCTCCAGAAATATTTTTGTGTTTAAAACCACTTTTAAATAAAAATACAATTATGAAACAAGCTGGAAAATTGCTATTTACATTATAAGTATTTTTATATCGCGGTTTACTTCATAATTTTGTAAAATTTTTTTCAAGAAATTGCAAAGAAATCATTCTAGTGACAGAACCTCTGTACTAGAAACTTCTGGAATATTCCAGCATCAGTATGTATCACATTATTACTAGAAAACTGACTCAGAATGTTTGAAACATATTATTTTAGTATTTGGCTCCCCTAACAAAGTATCACAAATTCAGTGCTTAGCAAAACAAAATTTGATTGTTGTGTAGTTCTGGGAAATAGTAATCCAAGATTGAGGTATCAGCTGAGCTATGCTGTCTCTGAAGCCTCTAAAGAAGTATTTGTCTTAGGTCTCTCTTTTAGCTTCTGGTAACCTCAGACATTTCTTGACTTATAGATGGCCATGTTCATATTGTCTTTTCTCTGTATGTGTCTCTGTGTCCCAATTTCCCCCATTTTTAAAGATTACTGCTTGAAACATAAGAAATAAATATAGGACACTGGTTGTATTGGATTAGGGCCCACACTGCTGACCCAACTTTAACTTGATTGGCTTTTTTTTACATTTTTTTAATGTTTTATTTATTTCTGAGAGAGAGAGAGAGAGAGACAGCATGAGCAAGGGAGAGCAGAGAGAGAGGGAGACACAGAATCTGAAGCAGGCTCCAGGCTCTAAGCTGGCTGTCAACACAGAGCCGTCGCAAGGCTCGAACCGACGAATCCAAGCCGAAGTCGGATGTTTAACCACTGAGCCACCCAGGCGCCCCTTGATTGCCTTTATAAAGACCTTATTTCCAAATAAGATCACATTCTGAGGTATTGGGGATAGGACTTCAATATGTCTTTCTAGGGCGCCAGAATTCAACTGTGAACGCAGGTGATCTATCATTCTCACATAGTGTAAGCTTCAGTGTTGATCTTTTATGCTTAGAAGTGTTAAAGTTACTTTTCAATAAAAAATTAATAGCTGGTATTTAAGCAAGTGTTTTTCTCGAGGACAAATCCCTTGACTTAGAGTACCCTTGAAGTTAAATACTGGAAAACAGCAAAATCCAGCTCATCACTGTAGAGAGTAAAAGAAAGCTACAAGTGCATCCAGAGTGCTGTGTTCTTTGCTGCTTAGTCTATAAGTCTGTAAAAGATTTTTGAACTTACAAGGGGACATGAAGATCAAGGCATTTTAGGTTGAAAGTACCTCTTTTCATTTCACAGATGAAAAAACACTTGAAGGCCTTGAGCAATATTTGGCCAGGGGAAAAAAAAAAGAACTTGCTGGCAGATGGATTAAGCAGACAAAGTTTCATCCATAAAGAATATTTTATACCCTGAAATATACAAAATTAGAAGCATCAATTGGGAAGCTGATAGTTTCATACTTAGCAAACATAGCCAGTAAAATGCATACATTTCACAGAAATGAAGCTTCCAAATTGTAGGCTACCACTTTGTAACATAAAGCTTAAAACTATGAGTCACAGGCTACGGAAGGAAAAGAATGAACTTAGAGAAAGCAGAACCATTAATATCTGCCCTGGGACATCATAAGCCTGAGGTTTGAATTCACTTTTTTCTTTATTGTGCTGTTTGTATTTTTTTCTCCTAATTCTGCTCTGATTATTTAGCTGACTGAAGCAACTAAAGTAGAATAAGTTGTGACATCTTTACTTTTTCAGTTTATCTTTTTTTTAAGTAACGTAAAGACAGAAGACAGTTGCATGTTTCATTATGCAATGCTTACAAAACATATGTATTGCTTAGAATTGCCAAAAGTATCTACATACAAAAGGTAACACAATTCCATTTCGGATACAAAGTTTTTACTATAGATAATAAATGTCAGAGCTGAGTTAAAGTGAAGAATTATTTACTTTATGAGAGTCAGTCAAATATTAGCTCTATAAGACATTTCTATGTATCTATACTTATGACCTTATTTTTAGTAATAAAAGTTTAAATTATCTTTGAAGGAATATATGAAATAGCTCTTCACTAGCACATCGATTGTTTCATTTCTCATTGAGTTATGGATTGTAGCATTATGATAAAATTAATAACACTCAATTTTTTTCCTGTAAAATATTTCAAATGTTAAATAGTATCATTTAGATTCTGAAATTACTGTATCCTGTTTTGCTTATAGTTATTTTTGTCTTGTAAAGGTTTTTACTTTTAATAAGTTTGTGCTATGCTTATTTTATATTAAAACAGTAGGATATGAGAATTTGTCTTTCTCCGGCCATCAAAAATGAGTTCAGGCTACTAAGACACTCAGAATTTGAAAATGGTTTTGAAAGGGGGTGGATAATGGGGATTTTTTTTTAATCATACTGTGCCAAATAGTAGTTTTATGTCCCTGGCCAAAGATTTCCATGTGTGAGGAGAACAAAACTTAAGGTTTTAGTCCAGATGCAACTACAAGATATTAAAATATTAAAAACAAATCACTTCTTTGACAATGAGCTTGAAATTAAACCGGTTAGTTTGCTTCATGTTTGCTAAAGCTAACATCATCTACTATCAGATTTATGTATTGAAAACCTACTTAGAAATCTAGTGACTCCTAGGCTATGCCAATGATGCTCCGTAAGTTAAAATCATGTTTGCATTTTCATTAAAAGAAGTGGAAAGACTGAAGTATCTTTGATGTATGTAAATGTGATAGAATTACTTTATTGAGATACCTTAGAATTCATAGAGATGAAGTCCAAATAAAATCAGATTAAATTTTTGACAGATTTTTATTTTGTTAGACTCTAAATTTCTTATAAGAGACAAATGGAATTCATCATTTATTCCCTCAAGCACTCTGCATAGGATCTGTGAAAAAGATTTCAATAATTTTTTTAGTTCTTGAAGTTGTTAGTTTGCGATATTTACTAAGCACCTACTGTATGCTGAGCACTATGCTCATTGCTTGAACCTCAATGTGGCCCACAAGATTAAATGTAAGCATAGATTTAAGCTATAATTTATTGATAATTAATATGACATTAACAATGGTAAGTCATTTATTAAGTGGTATAGGCTTCAGGCACCCTCTGTATATTATACAAATTATATAAACACGTGACTTAATCCTCCTAGTGAATCTAGGCAGAGATATTAGTACTGCCATTTTTCAGATCAGGAAATTTAGACTACGAGGATGTTATTTTCTCAAGCAATAAACATAGTTAAAGCAGATGAACCTAGAAAATTATGTGTACAAATTCTCAACTCTTAACTGTTATCCTAAACATCTTTAAATATATATTTTGCTTTCTTCTAGTGTGTTGTATAGTATAATGATTTTGATAGTTACATGTTTAATTACACTCAAATAATACAATGGTGAGAAATTGAGAGAAAGAACAAAATATGCTAAATGTGACCAGATTATGTAATTTGCTTTTAGAAAAATCGTATATACAGGGATCCTGGTTGGTTCAGTTGGTTGAAATTCTGACTCTTGATGTTGGTCAAGTCGTGATCTCTCAGTCTTGGGATCCAGCTGCACGCTGTGCACCACACAGCATGGAGCCTGATTGGGATTCTCTCTCTCCCTCTCTCTCTACCCTTCCTTTGTTCTCTGTCTCAAAATAAATAAATAAACATTAGAAACAAGAAAAATCATATATATGTAACTGCTAGAAAATCTAAGCATTGGTATTATGATATAATTTCTTTTTTAAAATCTAATTCCAGGCATTTAGTAACTCCTCAGTAATGTTTTCTGGGTATAGGATAAAGAAAATATAATGGACAATATGATGACTTTTGAATTATACCATGGCAATTTAATTTACATAAAATTATTTTGGTTTTAAGGTACTAATTAGCATCCAAACCTGGAGACCCAATTACGTTAAGCTTAAGTTTACAAATGTTAAAATAGGCTTAAAATATGCCCCCATACCATTCTAACCACTTTACAAAGATCAATTTCTTTAATCTTTATAGTATGTGGTATAGATGCCTTTTTCAGAGGCATAGAATAATAAAGTGAAAACTCCAATCTAGGGAGCTTGGCTCACGCCCCCTCACCATTACTTTAGGCTATCACAGGCTGGCAGGCTGAATACATTTTACTATAACAATACTTCATAGAATTTTAGTTTCTCTATAATGTTAACATGAGAAAAGTTACTAGATACTAGTTTTTCAGAGAATACAGTTTGATGAAATAAAAGAAATCTATTTCTTTATCTTCCTTCCTATAATCTTTTGTACTTTTTACAATTGTTGATATATACCATGCCTTTTAAACAAGATTGATGCCTGTGCATGCATTTTTATAGCTTGTTTGTACTGTTCTTCTCTTTAGTTTATAATATTCATGAAGTGTTTCCTCCAAATGAAGTTTGTATGCTTTAAAAACTGGGAAATCAATGCTAGTGCTTTAGTTGTTTTTTGCCTTTTTTGTTTTTCATTTTATATCCTCTTTTTATATCTCCTATTTCACTAATGAAACCTGATTCCATGTAGTCCTATATAAGTTGCTCCTTTTCTACCGATTATTACTCTTTTATGAATCTGTGAATCATGTTTTTTTTATTTTCTATAGAAAATTCTCCAATATTACATTTTTATTTTTTAACTTGTTAAATGTACAAAAAAGTACAACGAGCATACAAACTCCACATTGATTTAAAACTAAGTCATTATTTTATCATCTGTCTATCATCTATCTATCTATCTATCTATCTATCTATCTATCTATCTATCAAGAGAGAAAAAGCACATGCATAAGCAGGGGAAAGGGGCAGAAGGAGAGAAAAAGAGAAAAGTAGGCTCCATGCTCAGCATGGAGCTTGTGCAGGCCTGAATCCTATGACCCTGGGCATGACCTGAATCAAAATAAAGAGTCAGGGGGCGCCTGGGTGGCTCAGTGGGTTAAGCGTCCGACTGCGGCTCAGCTCATGATCTCGCAGTTCCTGTGTTCGAGCCCCGCGTCGGCTCTTTGCTGACAGCTAGCTCAGAGCCTGGAGCCTGCTTCAGATTCTGTGTCTCCCTCTCTCTCTGACCCTCCCCTGCTCACACTGTCTCTCTCTCTCAGAAATAAATAAAACATTAAAAATAATAATAAAGAAATAAGAAAGAGTCAGACACTCAACTGACGGAACCATGCAGGTGCTCCTAGTAATAACTGTCTTAAGCCAATTTGTACTAAACCATTTGAAAGTAAGTAGCAGGTACCGCAGGTTTGTGGTGTGTTTTTTTTTTTCCTGTCTGCTTAAAATAATGACATTCACCTAAGTCACTATAATACCATTATCACACCAAGGAAAAGTAAAACCAATTTTCAGCTAATATTAATAACTCCAGTTGTCCCTAAAATGTGTTCTACAGTTGTTTAGATCTAGCATATAACCAAGGTGCGTTTATTGCATGTTTGTTTCTTAAATATCTCTATTATGGGAGGTATAATCCCATACCCACCCATAATACACACACCCACAGCACCCCCCAACACTGACTTTTTGAAAATGATCAAGCAAATTATAGAAGGTCTACCTTCTAAATTTCTGTTTTCTTGTGATTCGACTTGCTCCTCTATTTGCTTCTGTATTTTGAATAATATATACATCTAAAGCTTTAAGTATAATCAGATTAAAGATTTTTTGCAGGAGCATTAAGGGCTTCTAATTTCACTATTAATGATGCTAACTTTGATCATTTCTTTATGGTAGTAACTGACCATTTTCTCCATTATTAACGTGTATCTTCCCATAGACAATTAGCACACAATTTGTAGGGTGATGTTTGCCATCATATCTCATACTCTGCCAAAGTAGTTACTTTCTAATTCTAGTCTTTCTTTTATACTTAAAAGCCAGCAGTTTTCTGTTTAAAAAAATCTAAAAACAAACAAGACTAAACTAAACCGAACTAACAAAAACAACATCAATAACAGCAAAAACTTTCCCTCCTCAAATGAGCATGAAATTTCTCCTTAAAAAAGATAAAGGCTTATTTCTTTCTGTTTACTAATTTCAGCATAAGTATTGGTGGAAATGTTAGGATCTTTCCGTTTTCTTATTTTGAGTAACACTGGATTTGTCGTGGATGTCATTGAGTCATTTTTCTTCTGACACTTGGTGTTCCAAATCTTATCTTGTAGGAGCCCGCTGTGAAGCCAGCTCCTTTGGCCTTTTGATACACCCCTTTTGAATTATTAGCATATTGTTTATGGCATAATATAATCTCCCTGCCTCACCCTATACTTTCCATCCTCAGACCTTCAACCATGCATTTCTCCCGGTATCCGAGTTCTTTTTCTTTTATTTTTTCAAAATCGGTATTTGGACATGAAGAACTGGGTTGTGATAGCTCATTGTTGCTGGGAAATTGTTATATGCCCTTGCATTGGGACATATCTATTAAACTATTTACATTTTAAAAATTAAAATCATAAGTCTGTATTGATATTTATAGTTAAAATGTAACATTACAGGATTTTATTTAACTTCTTTGATATTGCATTTTTATCTTTTCTTCTTGCAATGCAAATCTTAGTTCCTAATATTGGCACAATTACTTATTTGCTTTATTCATCAAATCATTGAAAAACAACATTATTATTAAAAATAAAATAAAACTATTGACTGAAATTTATGATTTGTTTGGAGCTTTTTAAATCTTGGAGTATTCCCTACTAAAGATAGATGTATGGTCAAATGTACAGATAGCCTCTGCAGGTATCTCTTGAATTATTTATTTTCTCTTTGTGGATTCTGTTGCCAATCTGATAAGAGTTAGATTCATATGTTTTCATTTGTGTTTAATTCAAGGTTTAATTCCGATTTTTCAGTTAATTTTTTAATATATAAGATGCTTATCCAGTTCAAAACAGTATAATAAAAAGCATTTATATCTCATTTTATCAGTTTCTCCCTAGCCCAACTAGTAATGATTTTCATTCATTTCTGATTTATTCTCCTAGGATTTGTTTATTTTGAAAAACAAATTCTTATTTCTTCTTCCTTCTTAGTAAGAGATAGCACACCAAAAATATTGGTGTACAGCTTGCTTGTTTCAATTACCGATATGTCTTGGTAAACACTTCATATAACTTTATGGCAACTATTTTCATTCTTTGCATAGAAGTTTATTCAACTAGCTCTGATTGAAGGACATTTAGATTGTGTCCAGCCTTTTGCTGTTACAAGTAATACCAGTCATTAACTTTGTTTTGCATTTTCCTGAGGAAAGTCTTAAACATAGAATCCTGATATTAGAGATGCCGAATTAAAGTGTAAATGCATTTGGAATATTGTTGGTTATGGTTAAATTTCCTTCCATAGGGGTTGTCCTTTTTGCATATAACCTGCAATTTATTAGAATATCTCTTTTTCTGAAGCTTTTTAACAGAGCATGATATAAATATTTTGGAGTTTTGACAATCTGATAGTTGAGATATACTATCTTAGTGCAGTTTTTATTTTTATTTATTTCATTAGGAACACTTCCTCATGTGTTTAAGAAGTATTTTCATAAGTTTGGGGAATATTTTATATATTTAAAAGCCACTTTTAAGGTGTCTGCTCACATGATGTCATTTTTTTTCTTCTCTATTTTAAAGACTCTTCACATATTAGAGTGATTGGCCATTTTTTAGTGATATTTGTTGCAAGTTTTTTCCCTAGATTATATTTAGCTTTTGGCTTTGCTAATAGTAATTTATACAATGAAAAATAAACTATGGTTTTGTTTACTATTTTTATAAACAAATATCAGTCTTTCCTTTTATTGATTCTTAATTTGAAATTGTTTTACAAGTATTTTTTAAATTCCCAGAGTATAAATGATTTCATTCATGTTTTCTTTTAGTATCTGTATAATTTTATTTTCACTTTTAATTTAAAATGCCACCTTTTTCACATATTAAATGTCTATGTGTATGTGGTATGTCCCTGGGCTTTCTAATTTACTCCAAAGATCTGTCTTTTTATTCAAGTACCATAATTTCAACCATTTAGATTGTATAATATTTTTTAAACTCTGATAGGTCAAACTCTTTTCTTTATTCTTTTCTGTTTCATTATTTAAGAAATACTTGGCTGTTCTTTCTATTTTTCTTTATGAACTATAGAATCTAGTTGACTAGTTTCAGAAATTTGTTTATTGCTGTCTTTATTTGGGTGACATTACATTCATATTTTTACTACAGAATATTAAAGTATTTATGATACTGAGTCATCCTATTGAAGAGCATAAGAGGTCTTTATTTTTACCTTTATATTTATATTATTTTTATACTTATATTCATATTATTTAAGTTTGCCTTTCAAAACTTTTAAATTTTTGTTATATGGGTTTTATCTGTGTATTCAGAATTCATACTTGAGTATTGTTTGTGTATTAATATAATTTGTGTATTATTTTCCATGACTCATAACATTAATATTTAGTTGTGAAGACTCTGAGGTAGTTGTGTGTTAAATTTCTACTGTGATACTTACCACATTATCTAATATTCTTGCCATTTTCTGCTGAATTTTATGGGTTTTCTGTATATAGTCTCATAATTTACAAGTCTGTTTAACTTCTTCCTTGATAATTTTTATCTAACTATTTCCTCAAGGCAGATCATGTCAGAGATGCCTTATTCTTGATTTTACTGAAAATATGTCCAGTATTACTTCCTCAAGTAAAATTTTGGATTCGAGGATGAGGAATGAATTTATCAAGTTAAAGAAGTAAACTAGGAATTCTCATTTCATTTCTATGTTTTTAATCAGGAATGAGTATTATATGTTTTTCTAGAACCTATGAGGACAATATAATTTTTCTCCTTAGATCTATTAATACATTGAATACTATCAATGAATTTACTGATTTTTAGTCATCTTTGAAATCCTAAAATAGGTGTGCCTGGGTGGCTAAGTTGGTTAAGCGTCTGACTTTGGCTCAGGTCATGATCTCAGAGTTCATGGGTTCAAGCCCCATGTCAGGCTCTGTGCTGACAGCTAGCTCAGAGCCTGGAGCCTGTTTCAGATCCTGTGTCTCCCTCTCTCTCTGACCCTCCCCTGCTCATGCTGCCTCTCTCTCTCTCAGAAATAAATAAAAAACATTTAAAATAAAAAAGAGAAATCCTAAAATAGAATTCATATTGATCATAATACATTTTTAAATCATGCTATTAGATTTTGTTTTTATTATATGCTATATTTTCCCTCTTGATGTAAGTATTTTAATACCTTCCACATTTTACATATTGCTTTTTCACAGGAATCAAAAGCACCTTCCAGACATCATTTAATTTATCCTTATTATTATTTTCTAGAAGTCTAGGTGCAAGTCATTTCAATACATAATTTTATTTTTTTAATTTTCAGGTTTTTATTTAAATTCCGGTTAGTTAACGTACAGTATAATATTATTGTTAGTTGTAGAATTTAGTGATTCATCACTTCCATACAACAGTGCTCTTCACAAGTGCCCTGATTAATGCCCATCACCTATTTAACCCATCCCACTGCCCACCTCCCTTCTAGCAACCTTGGGTTTTTTTTCTATAATCTTTTTTCTTCTTTGCTCCTCTTTTTTTCTTTTTTCCCCTATGTTCATCTGTTTTGTTTCTTAAATTCCACATATGAGTGAAATCATATGGTATTTGTCATTCTCTGACTTATTTCACTTAGCATAATACTCCAGCTCCATCTACATCATTGCTAATGGGAAAATTTATATTTCACTATATATACCACAACTTCTTTATCCATTCATCAGTCAATGGACATTTGGTCTCTTTCCATAATTTGGCTATTGTTGATAATATTGGGGTACATATGTTCCATTGAATTTCTGTGTCTTTTGGGTAAATACCTAGTATTGGTGGATCATAAGGTAGTTCTTTTTTTATTTTTCTTTACTATTTAATTATTTATTAGAGAGAACAGGGGTAGGAGAACAGAGAGAGACACACAGAGAATCTGAAGCAGGCTCCAGGCTCTGGACTGACAGCACAGAGTCCGACATGGGTCTGGAACTCACAGACTGTGAGATCATGACTTGAGCAGAAGTTGGATGCTTAACTGACTGAGCCATTCAGCCACCCCGTCTTCTGTCCATTTCTTAACTGGATTATTTATGTTTAGGGTGTTGAGTTTGATAAGATTGTTATATATTTTGGATACTAACCCTTTATCAGATATGTAGTTTGCAAATATCTTCTCTCATTCTTAAGGTTGCCTTTTAGTTTTGTTGACGGTTTCCTTCACTGTGCAGATGGTTTTATCTTGATGAATCCCTGATAATTTATTATTGCTTTTGTTTCCCTTGCCTCAAGAGACCTATCTAATAAGAAGTTTCTACAGCCAAAGTCAAAGTGGTCACTGACTGTGTTCTTCTCTACAATTTTCATGGCATTTCTCATTAATATACATAGATAAGATTATTCTATAGTGTTCAATTTTGACAATCATTAAATTTTTATATATCAATGTTATGCTTGTTGCATAAAAAGATTTATAAGTTTGCCTTAGTTTTCTATGCTTTTGAAAAGATTAAATAGTTCTAGAATTATGTAGAATATAAAAGTTTGGTTGAATTTCTCTGTCAAAATATCAACAAGACGACTATTTTTAGTGTGATAATCTTTTGAAACTCTAATTTTCTTATATGGATATGGACATTAAAATTTTTCTATCTCTGTAGTTCACTTCTGATGAATTGTAGTTCTAAAAATTTTACTTGGCCTTCTACTATTCAGCTTACCAATTTTAAATGAAATCCTTTTGCTTGCACTTATACCAATGAATACTCTGTGATTATTATACTTTCCCTTTGAATTTCACTTTTAAAATTGGATTATTTTAACACTTTAAAGCACATAGAATTTTCATGCTATCCTTTCATCATCATTATCACTTCATTTTAGCATTAGATTTACAATTCTTATATCCAAAGCTCACCACTATTTTCTTTGCCAAAATTTCCCAGTCAATTCCTAGATAAAAGAAGCCTGTCCTCTGACATTTTCCTCAAGAAAGGCTTGCCATGTGCTGTTTTCTTAGTTTTTGAAGGTATGGATTGATGGTAGAAGGACAGTTTGCCTGAATAACTTCCTGGGTCATACTTTGTTTTCTTCAATACATTTTTAAGAATTGCTCTGTTCTTATCTTGCTTTATATACTGTTATTCATGAGCTTACCAATTTTATTTCCTTTTGAAATGACTTGATTTTTTTTTTTTTTTTTTTTTTTGCTCTTAGCAGTATTTACTTATCTATAGGGTATAATTTTGATAAGAAAATATATCTGGAAATTTTACATTTTGGTTTTACTCAACTGATTGGGTTTTCACCTTCAGAGACTCCAATTATACCTACATTCTATCTTCTTTGCCTGCATTCTATAGCTATCTCTTTCAGATCTCATTTGCTTCTTTATTGTAGACCATCTTTATTTCCATCATCTATGTCCTTTATTATATCATAATGTTGATTGCTTTGTCATATTTCACATTCTACTGTTATTTGATTTGTTCTGTTTCGAGTATAACATTGCTCATTTAATTATATTTAACTTAAATTGAGGTAATGTTTTCAATTTCTCTCTTCCTTATAATCATCAAATGTTATATCTGTTTTCCTTTTTATACTAAAAACTTCACTTATTTTTGTGTTTTTTCTCCTTACAGTAATTTTATATGCGTGCTGGATTTTCTTGTAGTTGTTGTTAATTTGTGTGCTCAGTTTCCTAAGCCAACAGTATTAGATTACCCTAAGGATGGGTACAACGTAAAAGGCAAATTGGTGTCTTTCTTCAACTCTCAATTCAGTTGCTCCCTCTTCAGAGCATACAATAAGGAGAAACTTCTTTAAAAATCAGTGAATGACTAAATTACTAATATATCTTCCAAATATTTGATATTATTTTGTTTCTGTAGGGCCATGTTGCCGGGAGCCGCACCGGCCTCTCTGGATGGCAGTCACAGCAAGGAAATGGCAGTGTTTGCACAGCTCCTGCCACGAGAAATGAAAACTGGTATCTCCTGCTACTACTGGCTCATGTTGTGCTGGTATTGACCAGGCCTCACAATATTCCATCAGACCAATATTCTGAACACAGATACCTCATAAGGAAAAGCATATTCCTGCCTTTGCAAGAGAGATTTTAGATGAAAGCTCTATGGATGATTGTCAAAAGGCTCTTCCTATGGGCCTTGCAGATCCAAGACTTAGGGGGTTAAGAACACAAGAATTCCAACTGAGCCTGGCCCCGAGACAAAGAGCCTAATTTAGAGTTAAGGTACAGATAAAAGGGCAGAACTTAAGTTAATACTTACACCTTCTCCTAATTGGTGATGTATGGCAGTCCCTTCCCCAAGGTCTACTTTCTGCAAACACCCTCCCTTACAGGTGGCTAGGATGAGAATAGATAAGAGTAGCTAAAGCATTACCCACAAACAAAAGGCTGACACATTTAGTGCCTCTATGGTGTTCACACATTCGGCATCAAATAGGTTTCCACAAACAACTTATTAAGCAACTCAAAAACATTCATTTGAGAGCCAGACATAATGACTCTTAGCCCATCTATATACTTAACCTGTGACTTAACCTTAGCGTTATTAACTTAGAAAAAATATGTATCCTGTCTTTTACTAAGAATACCCTGCTAAATCTTTAGTTATAAGATTTACTTAACCTCACTATAATTGGAATAGTTCTGCAAGAATATTTCTGTAAAACCTGCTTCTGTACACTTTCCAAAGCATCTTATCACAAAGAGTTATCCATTGTAAAAATTCGTTTTTCTGATGTCATGTTATCATTTAACCTATAAATAAAGACACGAAAACTGACATGACAGAGATTCCTGCCTGGTGATCAGAAAGAATCTCGGGGCTCTCTCACTCTCTCTCTCACTGACACCGTCCATCCTTCAGAGACCCCTGGACCTGCTGGAGCTGGCTCGGCCTCCAGCACCATGTCTTCACCCATTGTCTTCTATTCCTTCATCAAAGACTGTATCTGACTTTTAAGGTACCTTCTCTAACCTGCATTTTCTATGATCTCTAGAGGGACTGCAAATGATTATACTTTTCTTTAAAAAAAAAAACCTCAAAACTGCAATGAGAATATCACCTCACACTACTAAGAATGGCTAAAATTAACAACATAGAGAAAAAATGTTGACAAAGATGCAGAGAAAGGGGAACCCCCTTACACTGTTGGTGGGAATGCAAACTGGTGCAGCCACTCTGGAAAACAGTATGAGGTTCCTCAGAAAGTTAAAAATAGAACTACTGTATGATCCAGCAATTGCATTACTAGTTTTTTATGAAAAGGATATAAAAATACTGATTCAAAGGGGCACATGCACCTTGATGTTTATAGCAGCATTATCAGCAATAGCCAAATTATGAAAAGAGCCCAAATGTTAATCAACTGATACACACACACACACACACACACACACACACACACACAGTGGAGTATTACTCAGCCATAATAAAGAATGAAATCTTTCTATTTGCAATGACATGGATGGAGCTAGAAAGTATTATGCTAAGCAAAATAAGTCAGTCAGAAAAAGGTAAATACCATATTATTTCACTCATATGTGGAATTTAAGAAACAAAACAGATGAACATAAGGGAGAAGAAAGGAGAAAGGCAAACCATAAATCAGACTCTTAACTGTAGAAAACAAACTTAGGGTTGCTGGAGGGGAGGTTGGGGATGGGATGGGCCAAATGGGTGATGGGTATTAAGGAAGGCACTTGTTGTGATGAGCACTGGATGTCATATGTAAGTGATGAATCACTAAATTCTACTCCTGAAATTCATATTACCCTACATGTTACCTAAGTAGAATTTAAATGAAAACTTGAAAGAAATGTTTCAAACTATAGTTATTTTTTAGTCAATTCTAAAATCTGTGTGGTTGGTATAAAACTAAAGTGCCACTAGTTCTTCAGTGAATTGATAAATCAGATAAACTCAAATTATTAAGCAGACAACATAAACTTGTATTAAATTTAAAAATTGCATTCTAATTGAATTTTTTTCTATTATGTCAATAATGTTTTTGCCTCTTGCTCCCATCTCTAGTCTACTTCAAATAATTGTACTGCATCTTTAAAACATGAGTTAAAAAATGAGCAAAATTTATAATTTCTACTAATGATCACTGGTTTAATGAAGGAACAAGACTAATCTTCTTATTAAATATTTTAAAATCCAATACAAGTATTACTAAACATTAAACTATACTATATTTAAACTATACTATACTTAAACTATAACTGTACAGTGGTTCTTAACATGGTTCCATGAAAGAGCAAAGAGAGTTGACGATATGATTTATCCACGATAGTTTAAGTGTGTTCATAAATTTTCTTAGGGTGAAGAAGGCAACCACATCTCTGGACCGGATTATTAAGAGTAGGTTCAGAATTATCCACTGTCAGGGAGGCAAGAAAAGCATTTTTAAAGAAAGGGGTACGTATAAATCAAACATGGTAGAAAAATAAAACACTCAATTCTGTGATTGACTACTAATGAAAGAACTAAGAACTTTTAGACTTTTATATCTACCTGACCACTGGATATCAACTGGAAATTTTGCAGGTACCTGAAACACAAAGTGTCTACCCCTGAATTTTCCTCTTAAATCTTTTGCTTTTGTGCTTTATTTATTTTTTTTCTTTTATTTGGGTGCACCATCACTGACTCAGTTATCACAATAGATAACTGGTTATCATCTTGTACTCTTTGTTGTCTCTGGTCCCCCATGTCCAATTTTAAGTTTTTATAATTTATATGCTAAACGAATTTTGAACCTCTGGTCTATTTTTTTTCACTGTTATTGTTATAATGGTGCTGTTTTATACATTTATCATTTGTCATCTGGATTACCCCAACAGCTTCCTATTTTGTTTTCCTGTGGCTAGACTTAACTTTTTCAGATTCCCCATTACTGATGTTTAAAGCCTTTCAATGAGTCTTCAATGTCCATAGTCTTTCAATAATCTGACCCTTCCAGATTTCCATCCTTACTTTGGGCCATTATCATATATCTATATACTTTATATTTCAGCACTACTAAATTGTGCTGTTTCTCACTCTGGACATTTTTCCATGCCATCCTGTTTCTGGAATGCTTTTCCCCTGTTGTATTTCTGTAGTTCTAATTGTCCTTTGAGTTTCAGTGCAAATATCCTCTCCTCCATAAAACTTTCCCTGGCTCTTTCCCTCTCTCTGGCATACACACACAGAAAATGGTCTTACCACCATGTATTATGTAACTATCAACTTTCTTGATAATAGTACATGTCTTGGTCACATTTTTATATGCTCCGACTAGCACAAAATTTGCCAAATGGTGGAATAATAATAAATAATTGAATATAGTAACTAAAGACAAAAATGAATTTTAAAATAAGCTCTAAAGGAAAATTACAAGTACTTTATCCTTTTTATAAAGTGTTATTTTTTTCTTTATGTATGACTTTACCTATACTACATATTACTGTATTTAATAAACATCAATTATATAGTAATCATGAAAGATATGACAATCATATGCATATCCTTTAAGTTGCTAGGTGAGTTTAGGTTTACTTCTACTATGTTTGACATTCTTGTGCCTGTTTCAAATTGGAATGAAGTTCAGTGACGTGGGAAATAAATATAAAATACCACATAACTATTCAAGAAATAGATCTGTAGAGCATGCAAAGATTCTTGAAAATCCCGTTATTGCTGCAATGCTGCATGTAAACAAAATGAACTTTAGTGAATCATTGAAAATTTTTATTTTTGGTCACCCTAAGAAAATGTACAGAATATTTTTTTCCTATTTTTAAAACCCTCATTTTACTTTTTCCTACAGATTGTGGTCTAACCTAAATCTTGAGCTTAATCACTTATTTTTTTTTCTTACTCTCCCTTCTCTTTGGCCAAGCCATTTAACTTACCATACTTTGTGTTTTATGCTTTCATGTCTGTTTGCCTAAGCCCAGCTTCTTCATAGTTCTTCAGACGATGTTGTCCTCCACCTCCATATATCCAAACTCTGCCCTTTTGCCAGACAGAGGTCAAAGGTCACTTCCTTTGCCATTATAGTCTCCTCTGCACCTTAGGAAAAGTGATCTCTCCCAAAGTCACAGGAGTTTGAGTTGTAACTCTCTTAGTACTTCTACTTCATTATCACTGGTGTATTCTGAAACAGTTGACCTTTAAATTAAGCCATATTGTGTTCCGCACCCTCTTTTAAGTAATGACCTTTAACTGAGTTTTAGCAAGAATGATACATTTTTCATTTTTATATTGACATACACACAACAAAATACCCTTTATATTACAAGGTTTCCCCTGCTATCTAAAAGTAGAGTATTTCTCTGAAAGTTTTTGTAAGCCAATATAGAATAAAATGAAGAAGCAATTACCATTTACCGTTAATTTAAAGAAAATTTATTATGTTTCCCAGACCCAAAAAATAATCTCTCTTAAGATTTTCTGATATTTAAGACACGTCTTGTTTAATGGATGCACAAAATAAATTGAGATAAAGCACAGGTGCTCACAGACACAGTTCACAGCAATGGCAGCCTGATGCTGAGATGTTGAGTGTAGCTCCCAGGGAAGGAGCTTGGCAGAGCCCCTCTCAGGTCACTGCAAAGCACTCACTAAACACTATTTTTGCTTTTTCCTTTTTTGTAAAAGCAGAAATCCTCCTCATATTTCTTTTCCTTAGCAAAAATAAGAACTAATGCAGATCATTTCTAAAGTGCAAAGTGACATTAATGGGAACTTTTAAAAAGCAGGTGATACTATGTGTATAGGTATTATTCAAATAACACATGTTGAATGACTAAATGTGTGATGTACAAAATGGTTAAATAATTATATAATGATTAATTAGATAAAATGAATCATAATCAATTCAACTTATACATATTGAGCAGCTACTACTATATGTCACTCGTCCTGTCTTATAAAAGAATCCTAGAATTCCTCAAGATTTCAGGCTAGTGGAGAATCTGGACATTAAGTACTGTGCAATAATTTTATACACAATGAAGATGCTATGAGAACAGAGAAAGAGTGTCTAAACAATCTGACAAGGCAATGAAGGCTAGTTATAAAAGATGATAGCTTGTCCAAACTTTGAAGGACTAGTTAGGGTTAGTTACATGCATAAAGTTGGAACAGTATTTTAAAGAAAGGGAACAAATGTAAAGGTCAAAGATGAAAAAATATCATGAACTTTTGACATGAGTGTCAGGAACTCACTTGCAAAGGATTTTATGGGCTGCCCTGAAGAGTTTGACTTTATTAGAAAATTTCCTCATTTTCATAAAAAATATATTAAACAGAGAGATGACAAAGTAATGCTTCAGTGTAGGAAGAGTCCTTTTGAGGTGGCTGTGTTAAAGGGGGTAAGACAGGAAAGAAGACCTTCAGGAGAGTTTGCAAAGTTTTCCAATCTATAAATAATGGGAACCTAATCTAAAAAAGTCTTGGTAAGGGTGCCATGGAGAGGAAGGAGTTGAGATGTAATTAAGAGATAAAATTCACAAGACTTGGCTGGAAATGCAAAGAATGGGAGAGGGGACCTAGCACACTTACAGGTTTCCCACACTGGACACAGATGATGTTCACAATGACAGCTTTAATAAGAGAAAGAATAAAATATGTAAGAGAAGATGATGAACTTAGGTATTTGTTGTTTTGGGTGTAGATTGACATCTAGAAGATGATTTCTAGGACCCAACTGTGTGAGTCAGTTTGGTCTACAATAACAAAATAGTAGATACTGGGTAGCCCATCAACAGTATAAATTTATTTCTTACAGTTCTAGAAGCTGGAAGTCTGAGCTCAGGATGCCAGCAAGGTTGGGTTCTGGCAAGTACATCTTCCATGTTTTAGAGAGCTTACTTCGTATTTATTCCCACATGGTAGAAAAAGAACTAAATAGCACTCTGGCCCTTTCTAAGGGTACTAATCCCATTCATGAGGGATCCACCCTCATGACCTAATTATCTCCCAAAGGCCTCACTTCCTCACTACATTGGAGATAGGGCTTCAACATATGGATTTTAGGGGGACACATTCAGTACTGCAGTTGGTTAAGACAAATTAAGCTGAGGAAAGGAAGATAAACATTTAGAAGCATTAATAAGGATGTTGTATTTTATCTAATATGCACTAGGAAAGTACTGAAGGGTTAAACACAGGGAAGATGTGTTTATCCTTCCAGTTTATGTCATCTTCTACTAATTCCCACCTCAAGTTTTATACCCAAACTAAAACACTTTTAGTTCACTGAAAATACCACGCTTTTCTCCTCTGGCTATTTGCTTATAAAGTTCTTCTCCTTGGGAAATACAGCCTTCTAAAACATCTATGAGTGCCCTAGATTACCTTTAGTTATCCCTATGCTCTCTCTAATGACCTGTACTAGCACCTATAGTAGCACTTTTTGTACTATTTTAAATAAAATTTTTAAAGTATCCATACATAAAGAAAGTCCACAAATAATTGTACAGCTCCTTAGTAAGCAAATTGTAAGATGTCCCCTAAGAACCCTATCCATCCTCTTGTGAACACACCCTATATAATCATCCTACCTTGAATGTGGGCAGAACATGTGATTATGACCACATGTTCCTCTTTGGTCAAATTACACTGTATTACACTCCTTCATGGCAATAAATTCTCCTGCTGGTTTTGAAAAAGTTAGCTCTGATTTTGTTTGAGAGTCATGTGTCTGAGATCTAAGGATAGCTTGTAAATACTGAGAGCAAACTGATTGTGGTTGAAGAATATATTCTGTATGATTTCAATTCTTTTAAATTTGTTCAGATTTGTGTTATGGCCCAGAATACAGCCTATCAAGAATGTTCCTTAGATACTTAAAAAAAAAAAAAAAAAAGAATATTGTTGGGTAGAGAGTTACGTAAATGTCAATTAAATCCTGTTGTTTGATGATGTTGATTTCCTCTCTGTCCTTACTGATTTTCCATTTAGTTCTTCTATCAATTATTGACAGAGATGTTGAAATTTCCAACTATAATTGTGGATTTTTCTACCTTCCTTTTTTGTTTTTTCTTCACATATTTCATAGTTCTAATTTTTGGTCCATGCATATATAGGTGGATTGTGTTTTTTATGATTATATAATATCCTGTATCTCTATTTTCTTTGCCATATAGCCTACATCATCTGCTGTTAATAAATATAGCCACTCCTTACCTTTGATTAGTATTTATCTATCATTTTCCATCATTTTTCTTCCAACCTGCTTATTTTGTTATATTTGAAATGAGTTACGTACAGACAACATATACTTGAGTCATGGTTTTTTCTTTTAAACCACTCTTCAAATCTCTGTATTCTAATTAGTATATTTAGATCATTTGTACTTAATGTAGGTGTTGATAAGTTAAGGCTTATGTCTGCCATGTTATTTTTCTGTTTTCTTTTTGTTCTCTCTGTTTTTCATTTCTCTGTTTTCTTCTTCCTGACTTCTTATGGGATATCATTAAATTTTGTTTCTTTATAATATGTTTGTTTTCTTTAATTGACCATGTTTTAGTTAAAATAAAATTATGTACCTATTCTTTTAGTACTTTTTTTCTTTGTTTTAGAACTTGTTTTCTTTAATTGATCATGTTTTAGTTTTAAAATAAAGTTATGTACCTATTCTTTTAGAACTTTTTTGATGACCCAGGAGGAAGTGTGTGTGTGTGTGTGTAAAGACACACACACACACACACACACACATACACACACACTACCCTGGGAAGGAATGAGAGAGAGAGAGATAGGATCCTTTTGAGAAACTTAAGAAGCTAGTATTAAGAGGCAAGAAAAATTCAAGATAGTACTGTTTATTACTATAACAAAGTAGAAGAAAGTTTAAACGGCAGTAGATGTTTAAAAGCTTCAAATGCTGAGAAGTGGCAAGATCATTAGGGACTTTCATGACAGCAACTATAACACGTTGAGGAATAAACATGTGGTAAGGTAATTAGGAAGATCAAGTCAAAACTGAGGTAATCTTTCAAAAGGTTTGAATTTTTTTAAAAAATGAAAGTAAGAGAGTGACACTGTCACAAACCAATTGTCAAGGAAAGAGTTTTTGTTACCTTTTTAACATAGACCCAGTCTTAAAATATTTATAAATAGCGTAAAAAGAGCTAGTAGAAAGGACAGTAAAATACCTAAGAAAAACAAATGGATAGAAAAACTATTTGGGGCACCTGGGTGGCTTAGCTCCTCGGTTAAGCTTCTGATTTTGTCTCAGGTCATGCTCTCACGTTTTGTGAGTTCAAGGTCCGCATCGGGCTTTGTGCTGACAGCTTGGAGCCTGGAGACTGCTTTGGAAATCTGTCCCCCTTTCTCTCAGCCCCTCCTCCACTCATGCTCTGTCTCTGTCTCTGTCTCTCTCTCTCTCAAATAAATAAACATTTAAAAATTAAAAAAGGAAAAGAAAAAAGATTCAGAACACTGTTGAAAGAAACAATCTTGCCTTCTGAGGACTAACTGCCTGGTATGATATATATGTATACATACATACATACATACATACATATATATATGTATATGTAACTGCAAGAAGGTAACATCAGATGAAAATGTTTTGAGTTGACCTTCTACCAATATCCTTTTTCTTTAGTCATGTCTAAATACCTTTCTCTATTACCACATCACTTCAATTGATAAACCTATGAATTGAGTTCTTTTAATATTAGTTGCTGTTTCTGAGCCTCCAGGTGGCAGTGGCTTTATTGCAGTGGCTTTTGTGACACTAGCAGTCTTAGAATGCAATGCAAGAAATCATAAAATCATTCTTACACTGCTTGCCTTGCCTCAGAGCCTCACAAACATTCAAGTCCCACTTCTCCATATGCTGTGCACGATATCCTGAGTTCACCAGACACCAGGATGCACGTGCAGGCGTTTCATATACTCAGTCAGTTAATACAAACTAGAATTCACCTAAGTCAATTAACTTAGAGTTGTTTTAATTAGGAAATAATAAGAATATGTTGTTTGTCATATGTCATCCTGTAGGCAGAAATAAGATGATATTTTTACAACTTTACCACCTAAGTGCTATAACAGTGGAGAAAGTTGGTATATGATTTTAATATTAAACATTCCCTGATTTCTAAAACTGAAAGCCTTCTCAACAGTTAAGATCCCATTCATTATGATCAGCAATTGCTTAAAAAAAAATGAAGACACATCCCATACATTTCACAAGTGTTTTAGACATTAAAAACAAAAGAAAACTTGGAGTTGTAGTGTTATAAATACAAACTTTGTATTTAAAGGGAATCAATTGTTCTTAGTAGTCACTAAGTTGTGCTACCTGGAAGACTAAAAAAACTGATTTATGAATCTCAGTAATTTTTATACCATGGCTGGATTATTTTTAATAAATCCTTTGTCATGTAAGGCAAATGTAAGTGATATTACTTTGGTTTCTTTGTATCACTATACTTTTTTTAAGTAGGAAAAATGGAGACTTGCTGGTTGGAAACACCAGATATTAAGAGTATAATCTCTCACTTTAGAAGATTATGAAATGCATGATTATCAGAGTCTCCAGGTTCCTGGTTACCAGGTCACAATTTTCAGACTTGTATTCGACTAATGTTAACCCCAAACTAACTTTATGACGAAGAGTCCTCATGAGTTTTGATGTCACACAGAGAAGTTAAAATCATGTGTTTTGATTTATATACTTTATCCCATTAGGGAAATTAAATCAGCTTTCAATTTCTTTTTCATTTTTTTTACTATAACATGGTGGGGTGAGGGGTGTAGGAGTCCATAGAGTTATTGAGATAATTAATACAAATAAGGCATATTTCATACTGCCTAACACAATCAGTACTTAGTATTTTTTTTCTTTCATGTATTAACCAGTAGTGGGAAATATACTCTGTGATAATTGAGAGGCAATATATCTCCTACGCACGGTTGGCACAGGTTGGTTGTTCACACCTACAAAGTTATCTGGAAACTAAATTAGCAATCACAGATGTCTTGGACAAATTAGGAAGGGAAAAGAAAAATTTGTTGTTTAATTGGATTTTCAATGTGGCAACCTGACTTGTTCTTCCCTGCACTGGTAAACAACTATGTAAAAGTATTAGAAATGGTTCTTTTAGTTGATCCTCCTGTTATGTAAGCAATTTATAGAGTATACTTGACAGTCTTTCCTTCTCTTTGTCCCTGTCTTAAATTTCATGCACACCAACTAACTTTCTTATGACATTTGACTTTCAACTTTCATTCATTTGTTCATTCATTCATCCATTCATTTATTTACTCATGAACTTAAGAAATGCTTATCAAATGCCTATTTCCAGAACTTTGGAAGCAAGATGGAATATTTCTGCCCTCAATACACATAACGCTGAATATGAGAGAACAGATACTTAAGGATATAGTAATGTGGGATTGAAATTTTCTATCATAATAGTTCCCTAGGGATTCTCTGGAGGACATATATATGAATAAGATATTTTATTGGCATGAAAGTACTCATAAAATTAGAAATGTGGCATTATACACATTCTACTATTTATGTTGCAAACATGGGCTTTTTATAATGGCTTTATTGAGATATAATTTACATATCATAAAATTTGCCCTTTTAAATTAAGTATTCATTTCAGTGGTTGTGCAACCATCAACAGTATATAATTTTGAGCATTTTAACTCTCCAAAACAAATCCATACCCATTAGTAATCACACTACATTCCCTCCCATATCCAGGCTTGACAACTATGAGTCTACTTTGTATCTCTATGGATTTGCCTATTTTAAACATTTTTTATAAATAAAGCCATACACTGTGTGGCCTTTTGTCACTGGCTTCTTTTACTGAGCATGTTTTTGAGGTTCATTGATGTTGTAACTGTATCAGTAATTCATTCTTTTGATTGGTGAATAATATCCCATTGTATAGATATACCACATTTTGTTTATCCATTCATCACTTGATTGGTACTTATGTTGTTTCCACTTTGGGATGTTTAATACTGTTGCCATGAATGTTCACGTACAAGTTTATGTATGAATATGTATTTACTTTGCTCTTGGGTATGTACCCAGGAGTGAAATTATAGGCCATATGATAACTATATGTTTAACATTTTGAGGAGCTGTCAGTATGTGTTCCTAAATGGCTGTATCATTTTAGAGTCCTACCTGTAATATATAAGTTCCAATTTCTCTATATCCTTACCAGCACTTTTTGTTTTCTGCTTTTGTTTTGTTGTTGTTTTTTAGCCATATCAGTGAGTATTAACTGGTATCCAATTTTGATTTTGATTTTCCAAGTGCCTAATGATGTTTAGCATTATTTGATGCATTTATTGGTCATTTATATACATATATATTTTCAGAGGGGGGAATAATTGTCAACTCAAATCCTATCCTTATTTTGAGAGAGAAAGAGAGAGCAGAGAAAGGGAGAGGGAATCCCAAGCAGTCTCTGTGCTGTCAGTGCAGAGCCCAACACGGGGCTCTATTTCACAAGCCATGAGATCATGACCTGAGCCAAAATCAAGAGCCAGATGCTTCATCCACTAGGTCATCCAGGCACCCCTTCCTTTGGCCATCTTTAAATTGCATTATTTGACTTTTTATTGATGTGTATTCATTCTTCATGTATTCTAGATACTTTTGGTATTGAATCTAAGATGGTCTTAACTAACCCAAAATTATAAAGCTTTTCTTCTAGGAGTTTTATAATTTTAATTCTTACATTAGGTTTTATGATCCGTTTTTATTTCATTTTGTTTGTTTGATATAGAGTGTCAGCTTCATTCTTGTGCATTTGGATATCCTGTTTCTCAGCACTATTTTGTTGAGAAAACTTTTCTTTCACCTATTGTAAGTTTTTAAATCAGGAAGTGTGAGTCCTACAACACTATTTTTTCCAAGCTTGTTTTACTTCTTTTGGATCATTGGCATTTCCACATAATTAGGAGCATAATTCCACACTTTAGGAGCAAGTGATCAATTTTGAAAAATATATGTATATATCTTGGCTTTTCATAGGGATTTTTTAAAATTTGAAGATCAAATTGGGGAGGATAGCCATGTTAAAAATAAGTCTTCTGATCCATGAAAATGGAATTTCTTTCCATTTGTTAGGTCGTTTTAAATTATTTCCAACAATGTCCATCATTTTCAGAGTACAAGTTTTACATTTATTTTGTTAAATTTATTTCAAATTATTAAATTGTTTTTGATACTAACAATATAACTGCTTTCTGAATTCTATTTTTGATTGTTCATTCCTAGTGTATAGAAACATAATTCCTAGTGTATAGAAATATAATTGATCTTTATTTATTAATCCTGTATCCTTCAACCTAGTAAATTAGGAACTTCATCTTTTAGTTCAACAAATTTTTTTCAGATTTTTAAGTATCTATATATAAAAAGATGTCATCTGCACCTGTGAATAGAGATAGTTTAACTTCTTCTCTAAAGTGAAGTGTTTATTTGTTTTCTGACCTAATTTCTTCAGAACAATGTTCAACAGATGTGTGGACTTTCTTGCCTTTTTCCTGACCATAGAGAAAAACATTCAGTCTTTCACCATTAAATGTAATGTTAGCCATGGGCATTTGTGAATGGCTCTTACCAAATTGAGGAATTTCCCTCTAATCTCTATTTCGTTGATTGTTTTTTTTTTTCATTAGGAATGTTGGGTTTTTGTCAAATACTATACCTGCATTTTTCATTTTTCCATAATTGTTAAAAGTGCTTTAGTCTTTTTCATTCTATCATTATTGCATTCTTCTTTGTAAATAGGTATTATCTAATATGAAATTTTAATCCCTTTTTTTCCTTTTTTTCTTTCTTTCTTTCTTTCTTTCTTTCTTTTTGCTAATTTTGTTAGTGCCTACTCTGGGAATACAACTAATATCTTTACTTATCATAATCTAATCTGAATTAATACTAACCTCATTTTTATATTTAAAAAATCTTCCAATAAAGCCCTGTTTCTCCTCCCTACTTTGTGCTCATTTTCATACAAATGACATTTCTTTACATTTTAGCCCATTAACCCAATTTAATAATTCTTTATTTTTTTTATTTTATTTTTTAATTTTTTTTTATTTATTTCTAGGAGAGAGAGAGAGAGAGACAGCGTGAGCAGGGAGGGTCAGAGAGAGAGGGAATCACAGACTCTGAAACAGGCTCCAGGCTCTGAGCTGGCAGTCAGCACAGAGCCCGACGCGGGGCTCGAACCCATGAACCGCGAGATCATGACCCAAGCGAAAGTCGGACGCTAACCGACTAAGCCACCCAGGCGCCCCTAATAATTCTTTCTTTACATAGTGTATTTTTTTTTAATCTGTGAGAAGAAGAGTTACAAACAAAAACACATGTTACAGCAACTAATATATATCTCTGTAGTTACCTTCGCTGATACTCTTTATGGCTTCATTTGGCTTTGGGTTATTATGCAGTGTTCTTTTATTCCAGTTTGAAAGACACTTTAGAACAAGTCAGCCAGCAAAACAGACAAACAAAACCTCAGTGTGTGCTCATCTGGAAATGTCTTAAGCTCATCCTATTTTGTTATGTTGGGTTTTTTGTTTGTTTTCTTTTTATAAATTTTAACTCCACATAGTTAAAATACAATGTAATAGTTCTTTCAGATGTATCATATTGATTCAACACTTTCATAAATGCCTTGTGCTCATCAGAAATAATGCATTCCTTAATCCTCATGACCTATTTTACCCATCATCCCAACCAAATCCCTTCTGGTAACTATCAGTAGATTATCTAGAGTTAAGTATCTGTCTCTTGCCTCCCTCCTCTTTTTTTTTCTTACACTTTGTTCATTTGTATTGTTATTTAAATTCCACATATGAGTGAAATCATATGACATTTGTCTATCTCTAACTGACTTAATTCACTTTGAATAATACTCTCTAACTCCATCCATGTAGTTGCAAGTAACAGGATTTCCTTTTTTGTGGTTGAATAATATTCCATTACATATATATTTGGTGTATACTATATCTTCTTTATTTATTCTTCAGTTGATAGACACTTGGGATGTTTTCAAAACTTGGCTATTGTAGATAATGCTGCCATAAACATCTATGTGCATGTATCCCATTGAATTGGTTTTTTTTTTTCCTTTGGATAAACACCTAGTAGTAGCCTACTACCTATGTTTTCCTCTTAAGATTTTGATGTATTCATGTCTCACATTAGGTCTCAATTCATCTTGAATTTATTTTTATGTGTGTGTAAAAAGTGGTCCAGTTTCATTCTTTTAATATTGCTGTCCAGTTTTCCCAACACCATTTGTTGAAGAGACTGTCATTTTCCCATTGGATATTCTTTTCTAGTTTGCTAAAGATTAGTTGACCATACACTCGTGGGTTCATTTCTGGGTTTTCTATTCTGTTTTATTGATCTATGTCAGGGCCACACAGTTTCGATGACTACAGCTTTGTAATATAACTTAAAGTCCAAAAATATGATGTCTCCAGCTTTGCTTTCCTTCTTCAAGGTTCCTGTGGGTACTCACAGTCTTTTGTGGTTCCATACAACATTTAGATTTGTTTGTCATAGCTCTGTGAAGAACGCCAGTGGCATTGGCAATAAATATATAAATTGCTTTCGGTACTATAGAAATTTTAACAATATTTTTTCTCCCAACCCAGGAGCATGGAAGGTTTTTCCATTTCTTTATGTCATCTTCAATTTCTTTCATTAGTGTTTCATAGTTCTCAGAGAATAGGTTTGTATAGTTCACTTTGCTTAGGTTTATTTCTAAGTATATTACTGTTTTTGGTGTTATTATAAATGAGATTGATTCCTTAATTTCTGTTTGGGCTGCTTCATTATTGGTGTATGGAAATTCAACAGACTTCTGTATGTTGGTTTTGTATCCTGCAACTTTACTGAATTTGTGTATCAGTTCTAGCAGGTTTTTGGTCGAGTCTTTCAGGTTTTCTATATAGAGTATCATGTCATGTGCAAATAGTGAAAGTTTGACTTCTTCCTGACCCAGATTTGGATGCCTTTTATTTCTTTTTGTTGTCTGATTGCTGTGGCTAGGATTTTAGTACTATGTTAAAGGACAGGGGTGAAATTGGACATGCTGTCTTACTCCTGACCATAGAGGAGACCAGTTTTTCCCCATTGAGGGTGGGGTGTTTTTCACATCAGCTGTGTGTTTTTCATACATGGTCTTTATTATGTTGAGGTATGTTCTCTCTAAACCTACTTTGTTGAGGGTTTTGTCATGAATAGATGTTGTACTTTGTCAAATGCTTTTTCTGCATCTACTGAAGGGATCATGTGGTTTCTATCCTTTCTTTTATTAATGTGGTATATATCATGTTGATTGGTTTACAAATATTGAACCTCTCATGCAGCCCAAGAATAAATCCCATTTGATCATGGTGAATGTTTCTGTTAATGTATTGTTGGATTCAGTTGGCTAGTATTTTGTTGAGAAATTTTGCATCTGTGTTCATCAGGGACATTGGCCTGTAGTTCTCTTTTTTAGTGGAATCTTTACCTGGTTTTGGTATCAGGGTAATGCTGACTTCATAGAATGAATGTGGAAGGTTTCCTTATTTGTCTATTTTTTGGAACAGTTTGAGAAGAATAAGTATCAAGTCTTCTTTAAATGTTTGATAGAATTCCCTTGTGAAGCCATCTGGGCCTGGATTTTAGTTTGTTGGGAGTTTTTTGATTACTGATTCAATTGCTTTGCTGGCTATTGATCTGTTGAAATTTTCTACTTCTTTCTGCTTTAGTTTTGGTAGTTTATATGTTTCTAGGAATTTATCCATTTCTTCCAGGTTGTCTTATTTGTTGGCTTATAGCTTTTTATAATATTCTCTTATGATTCTATATTTCTGTCATGTTGGTTCTTATTTTGCCTCTCTCATTTATGATTTTATTTATTTGGATCCTTTGACTTTTTTGATAAGTCTGGCTAGAGGTTTATCAATGTTATTGTTTTATTTTTTCAAAGAACTAGCTTCTTATTTCATTGTTCTGTTTTTGGTTTGTTGTTGTTGGTGGTGGTGGTGGTTGTGGTGGTGGTGGTGGTGGTGGTGTGTGTGTGTGTGTGTGTGTGTGTGTGTGTATGCGTACGTTTACTTTCTATATCATTTATTTCTGCTCTAATATTATTTCCTTCTTCCTGCTGGCTTTAGGCTTCATTTGTTGTTTTTTGTACTATATGCATTAAGTGTAAAGTTAGCTTGTTTAATTGATATTTTTCTTGCTTCTTTTTTTTTTTTAATGTTTTATTTATTACTAGAAGAGAGAGAGACAGCATGAGCAGGGGAGGGTCAGAAAGAGAGGGAGTCACAGACTCTGAAACAGGCTCCAGGCTCTGAGCTGGCAGTCAGCACAGAGCCCGACGCGGGGCTCCAACCCACGAACTGCGAGATCATGACCTAAGCGAAAGTCGGACGCTTAACAGACTAAGCCACGCAGGCGCACCCATTTTTTTTTCTTTCTTCTTAATATAGGCCTCTATTGCTATGTACTTCCCTCTTAGGAGTGCTTTTGCTGCATTCCAAAGGTGTTGAACCATCATATTTTCATTTTCATTTGTTTCCACGCATTTTTTTAACAAATATTTTATTGTCAAATTAGTTTCCACATAACACCCAGTGCTCATCCCCACAAGTGTCCTCCTCCATGCCCATCCCTCCTCCACCCCCACATCCACCAGTCCTCAGTTTTTGTCAGCATTCAAGAGTCTCTCATGGTTTGCCTCTCTCCCTTTCCCCCACCATTTCCACCCTTCTTCTCCCCCTTGGTCCTCTGTTAAGTTCCTCCTAATCCTCCTATACGTGCACACATATGATATTTGTCCTTCTCTGTCTGACTTATTTTGCTCAGCATAACACCCTCAAGGTCCATCCATGTTGCTACACATGGCCAGATTTCATTGTTTCTCATTGCCATGTAGTATTCCACGGAATGGGAAAAGGTAGTTGCAAATGACATATCAGATAAAGGGTTAATATCAAGAATCTATAAGGAACTCACCAAACTACACACCCGAAAAACAAACAACCCAGTGAAGAAATGGGCAGAAGATATGAACAGACACTTCTCCAAAGAGGACATCCAGATGGCCAACAGACACATGAAACGATGCTCAGCATCGCTCCTCATCAGGGAAATACAAATCAAAACCATACTGAGATACCACCTCACGCCAGTCAGAGTGGCTAAAATGAGCCAATCAGAGAACTCTAGATGCTGGCGAGGATGTGGAGAAACAGGCACCCTCCATGCATTTTTAAAATATCTTATTTGATCTCCTGGTTGACCCATTCATTGTTTAATAGCATGTTGTTTAGCTTTCATGTATTTGTGGTGTTTCCAAATTTTTTCTTATGGTTGACTTCTAGTTTCATAGTGTTGTGGTCAGAAAAAGTGCATGGTGTGATTCAAACTTTTTGTATTTGTTGAGGCCTGTTTTGTCACCCAATATGTGAATTTATTCTGGAGAACGTTCCATGTGCACTTGAAAAGAATACATATTCTGCTTTTTTAGAATGGAATGTTCTGAATAGATCTGTCAAGTCCATCTGGTCCAATGTGTCATTCAAAGCCAATATTTCCTTGTTATTTTCTGTTTAGATGTCCTTTCCATTGATTTAGATGGGGTGTTAGAGTCCCCACAATAGACAGATTTTAGATCAAACACAACTGCAGATTGAAAGTACAGGGAGAGAGAAACATTTATCACACAAATGGATGTCAAAAGAAAGCCATAGTAGCAATGCTTATATCAGACAATCTAGACTTTAAAACAAAGACTGTAAAAAAAGACAAGAGCATTGTATAAAACATACCATATCATATCATAAAGGAGGAAATCCAAGAAAATATAACACTTGTAAATATTTATGCACTCAACATGAGAGAACCCAACTATATGAAACAATTAATAACATAAAGAAACTAATTGATAGCAACACAATAATAGTAGGAGACTTAAACACCTACATTTGTTGAAGGATAAATTTTTTGGATATATTATTCTTGCTGCATGTTCTTCTTTTACCACTTTGAATATGTCATCTTTCTGGATTCCATGGTTTCTGATGATACGTCAGCTATTAATGCTTTTGAGGATCTCTTGTGCGTAATGTGTTCTTCTCACTTTTTTCAAATTCCTGTCTTTGTCTTTCAGAATGTTAAACATGATGTATCTAGATGTGGATATCTCAGTGTATCATGCATAGATTTATGCCAGGCTTGAATGTACAGATTATTTTCCCTCAAAATTTGGATTTTTTTTTTACTTGGAATGTTTACCCATCATTTCTTCAAATAATATTACTGCCCATTTTTTACTCTCTTCTCATTATGTGGCTCTTATTATACATATGTTGGTGTGCTTTGTTGTTTCCCACAAGTCTCTGACATTTGATTCATTTTTCTTCATTCTTTTCTTTCTATTTTTCTGACTGGATAATCTGAACTGACCTATCTAAGTTTATTCAGTTCTTACTTCTGACACTTCAAACCTGAGGTTGAGCACCTCTAGTGATTTTTTTTACTTTTATTATTTTTCTTTTCTCTCCAGAATTCCTAATTTTTAATAATTTCTATCTCTTTATTGATAGTCTTTATTTGATATGACATCAGTTTCATATGTTAATTTAATTATTTAAATATAAATTATTTTAGTTCTTCAAATAATTTAACTGATTTTTAAAATTTGCCTAGGAAATCCAACATCTGGGTTTTCCTTTTTAATTTTATTTTATTTTCCTGCTTCTTTCCTTATGGGCCCAACTTTACTGTTATATTTCATACCTTGTAATGTTTTGTTGAGAACTTAATATTTTATGTAATAATATAATGTGATAACTCTGAGTATCAAATTCATCCCCTTTAGAGTTTGCTGTTCCTATTTATTGTTGTTGTTGTTATTGTTTCTGCTGCTATTTATTTCATGATTTTCCTGGATTAATTCTGTAAAGTCTATATTCTTTGTCATGAGCAGCCGTTGAAGCCTCTACCCAGTTAGTGGTCCTCTAATGATTTGACAGAGATTTCTTTAACTGCCTTGAACCAATGAACCAATAATTGCCAGGGGAGTCTGTATATGTATTGGGCAATGTGGCAGTTTACAGTTCTCCTTTACCTTTACTTTCTGCTTTTGTGGAGCCTCGATAGAAGACAGAGTTAAGAAAAAACTGGAGCCTTGTCATGTCTCTGGGTTTGTGCATAGCCCTTCACATAGATGTGACATCTTAGACTCTCAGTACTATATTCTAAATTATCACAGACCCTCGAAAGACAGTTCATTTCCCACTTTTTCCCTTAAAGTTTTTCACCCAGCCTCTTGCTGGGTGATACTCAACAGGTATCATCACCTCAGAAAACTATGATATTAAATAGTTGCTACTGATTATTTTAGACAAATATGCTTCAGAATAGGCTTGTTCACACTGATTAAGCTATGAGTCCTGTTAAATAGACAAGCCCTGGATATGGGACTTTTCCAAGGAGTTGCCAAACAGGTCAAATAGTGACAATTCTTTGGGGGGCGGGGTGACACTTTTTGGTGTTTCCGACTCATTCTGTTGCATTCAGTGTCTTATAACTGTTATAATAAGTTTCTCACACTTACTGTGCTTTCAAGACTGTTGGGTTTCCAGTTTTGTGAGGAGCTACAGAGAAGAGAATAAGAATATGGCAGGTTGCAATGCCAGAAAGCTTGATACTCTGTCAGAAATTCAGCCATTTTCCTTGAATGGATACTACTCAGTTTGTTGCAAGATTTAGTGAGTGTTCAGAGTTCTGTGAGAGTTGATTTTTGCTTTCACAGAGGAGCATATTTTTAGTTGCAGAACTGCATCTCCACAAACATTCCACCTGTGCAGAACTGCATCTGTACCAACATGAAGTTTTAAAATAAATTCTGCTCCTTTAGACAATATGACCTCAATATAGATCAGCATCTATAGGTAAGAATGGTTACATCATTGGTGAGGCATTTGCGTGCATTTGAGTAGTCTTCCCTGCATTTTTGGGGGGAAGGTACAATACTGACTTTTAAGGAAAGTAGCTTGTTTTTCAAGAGTGCGGTTGTTTCAAGGTCCAAAGTGTTTTCACACTGATAAAGGATCAAACGATATCAATTTTTTAGTTACACCAAAGATTCGTCTTGTAATTTGCAAACTTTTTATAATTTAAAATTTTGTGTAAAAACCAACTATGTTCTTTAATTGTAAGATTAAATGTACCAATACAGCCATTTTACAATAAAACAGAATTTATTTTTAAAATGAAGTGATGATTGATAGGATCCAAAAACTTTGAAAGCAACAAGCTAAAATAAATAATCTCATTCACCAAGCACAGATTAATCATAAACTTGGAAAGAGTAAACTGAACAGTAATGGGAGAGCCCAAATCTAATTAAAAGACTGATAGTATCTCGGCCCACATCAGGAAACTATTTCTGAGTCCTAAAAGAATGTGTCCATATGAACAAGGAACTAATGTTAATTACAGATGAGAAGCTGTGAAACAGGTAGAAGAAATGCCAGAAAACTAAAGTCGGAAAATTAGTCTCATTCTTCAAACAGAGAAGGAACTAAAGCTTGGTGGGAATGAAACTAAACCTTGGGGGAAAAAAAGTATTCCAGATTACCTACTTAGACGTTTACTCTATCTACCATTTAAAGCGTATGTTGATTTTTGCAAAATATAAAAGTATCTCATGGCATCCTTGTGAACAAGATAGTTGCACATAACCATAACCAAAGACAATTGGTGAATGGTTTAATGTCTTCTTTGATATTTCCATTGGGCTGCTAGAGAACTATGTCATTTTTGTCCTCTATTTAGGTACTTAGAAATGCATAGTTTGCATTATTATGGGGGAAATAGTCATATTAAATGGCAGAAAAAGGATGAATATCATCTGATCATAGAAAAAAAAATCAAAAAGATGAAACCCAAACAAAGACAACGTAAACCCCCTACATGTAGGCCCCAGTGTTAAATTACACAGAATCAAGATGGGTACTGTCTTTTTTTATTGCTGATATTAAAGTGTTTTGCAGACACCATAGAAGGAAGCATTGCATGGAATGGAATTGCAGATTTTATGATTTCTGAGTTCTCTTCCAATGCTAAGATTTGGAGATTATATAAATGAACTTTTTATTTGAAGAAAAGTTAAAATATTTTAATAACTGACAGAAATCAATCAGATAGACATAAAATATATTGAATTCTGTTATAACACGGCAAAGCATTTATTTTTACCTGTTTCATTCTCTGCAAAAATCCTTCTTTTATCGTGGTGACTGATATCAGTAAGACCTCATATTGGATAGGAATATCATTCTTGGAGCAATTAGTATGCATGCGTAGATAGATTTCAGATTGCTTTGTCAATGCTGGCATGCAAAAGCCTATGCTAAAAATAAGAGAAAAATAATTTAATGTTGTTTTGCAGAAATAACTTTTAAGTATTCAAATTGAACCATCACTATCTTAAATTGTAGCACTGTGATTTCACCTAATGAAAGAAACTAAATGAATCCTTGCTAATGCATTATTGGTATGTGCAGAACAAGAAGAACAAATCACACAAATTTTCCCACTTAATTATTGTGCTAGAAATTCATTGTCATATTATTGACCTATTTGGTCATGCCCAAGTTAATCATGTCTGAACCTTTCCCAGTGGGAAATAAGCTTGTTCACTTCCTGTCTTGCAAGAATATCAACTAAAACTCAGTCACATATGCCTCTAGCCCTATCACTGCAGCCCACCGTAACCATCATCTCCAACAGCGAGACTGCAGTCTGCAGTGAGCCCGGGAGACTTAGTGTCAGAAACTCATCACTTCCTGTGTCCTTTTTTCCCCCATTCTGCTCAATCATTTGCCACATTAAATTAAACCTTACTCTGTTTGCCAAAACCCTCCCTGCTTTCTCTTTGCAAGGAGCTGTTTTGAAATACGGAAACAGAGTTTACATGCAGTAACACACTAGTAAGCCAGCAACTTTAGTCGCTTATTAAAGTCAAGCATGTGTCTTTGTTTCATGTTGCTAATGATGTGGAACCATAGAGGCCCGAGTATATTTCGCCTGGACGGTGTGGGAGCAAATGCTGAGAGCTCATTACTTGGCTCCCCATTGGAATCCTGCAGGCTCCTGCTCATTGAGGAGACTGTGGGGGCCTTGACAGAATTATTATACTGAATATTTTTAGACTCATTAAGTATATCACCAAAGCAAAACATCTCTTCCTTAGATGCAAATGGCTGCAGCTACTGTGGCTTTGCTTTAGTTATTGCAGAAAAAAGGATGAGGCTTGAAAACAACTTAAGAAAAAGACTTTTCATGCCTGAATGTTTGATTTTGCAACTTATATTGGGACTGTGTGGCTGTTTTGCCAGATTTGAGCCACTTGTACAGAAGTGCTATTTACAAAGATAAACACATTCATATCCCCATATTAAGCAATAATCAAAATCTTTTTTTAATTTTCTGTGTGTCCTCTAATGCAATTCTGGATGTGAAGCTTTGGTGATTATACTTTGAGCTGAGGGTTATGATATTCATTCCCAAGATTATAGAGTAACTTTTGGTGCCTGACCTAAATCTAAACTGAGAATGACTGTGTAGTTAAAATAATAATTTGGGGGAATAGCTGTTCTCTAATTCGGGAATTGTAACATATGCTGCCTGGCATGAAAGATGACACACTGTCTTAGATCATTACAATACCTTAACACAGCAGTCTGATTTAAGGTTGAAGAACAAGAAAGGAATTTCAACCTACCTTCAGATTGTCTTGCTCTTGTGGATTTCAGTTCAACTTTAATATTACTTTATTGAGGCTTTTGGTGATTTAATTTAGGCTTAAGAAGCCCTTAAAGAAAAAAAAATGCACACCTTAAAATTAATTCTTTAAAGCAAGGACAGAGCACTGCATTTATGGTGCCATTTGCTATGGAAGTTAAGTTGGATCTATACAGCATTTCATATTTCCAAAAATAAATTAGGTTTCAGTGCTTTGATGGAGAGTCTTTAATTTCTCATATACTACTGTTTACCAGTGTGTCAAAAATTTACCACACCCAGCACTTAAGCTGAGATGTGTTCTCTGGACATCTAAACATTAAGATTTGATCTGAAATATTTTGTACTTTAACGAAAAAATTGTTTGTGCACTAATATTCAGTGCTTTGGAAGAAATACTCTTTGATTTTATTTGCGGTTCATTTCTCACACTACAGTGCTTTGACAATGGTGACAGTGACTTCATACATCAAGAATTTCTCCTGCTTTCCATGACCGCCAGGGAATCTGAAGGGAATACTTTACATCTGAAACATGTTTTCCTTTGGGATTCTACCATTAGAATAACAGGTCTGATCAGTAGCCCATTATGAAATAGAACGTCTACAATGGAAGAAAGAGAAAAGAAGCAAAAAAAAATCTTAAAAAGCAATCACATAATAATAAACTACAAAACTGGGAATTTTACATGCATATTAAATTTATACTATACCTTTTAGAACTCCAATACCCTTTCTTAAGAAGTTCCAAGATCCTATCTTCTTCTAATATCAAGAACATAAAACACTGAATAGTGTGAAGTAAGAAGTGTTTAATTTGGATGATTAGACAGCAGTGATAATGTGGCCAATGTCATGGAATAGTTTTTTGGAAGAGTTCACTTTATATGGAGTCCCAGGGAGAGGACTCAAAATTCCTATCAGTTATTCTAAACGAGATCATGAAACAGGATATACATCAATTCCCAACAACTTTTGCACTTTTTACAAATAAGAATTCAAAATATAAATCTTATCCATAATGTGGATGGGGAATTTTGGGTGTGAGGGTAGGGTCCTAGAAAGGACAATCAGAGAAGGATTAGCTGAGACAGAGTCTTCTGAGTAAAGATACGAAGGAATCAAGAGAGCTAGTCATGTGGATATTTAGAGAAGAGTACTATAGCAATATAGTATGCACAAAGTTACTAGAGAAGAGCATATCTGGGAAAAGAAAAAGCTAGTATGAAGGAAGGAAAAAGGAAGAGGAGAACAGAGCTTAATTAACAGCCTTATTATTTATTATTTTTTAAATTTATTTATTTTTGTCTTGTGTTGTTTCTCTTTCTCCAGATTTTTATTTAGATTCCAGTTAATTAGGGGCAGCTGGTAACTCAGTCAATTAAGTATCTGGCTCTTGATTTCAGCTTAAGTCAAGATCCCAGGGGCATGAGATTGAGCTCTTGAGTGGGGCTCTGTGCACACAGCATGGAGCCTACTTGGGATTCTCTCTCTCACTCTCTCAAAATGAGAGAGAGAGAGACAGCATGAACAGGGGAAGGTCAGAGAGAGAGGGAAGTACAGAATCTGAAGCAGGCTCCAGGCTCCGAGATGGTTGTCAGCACAGAGCCTGATGCGGGGCTCGAACCCACGAACTGTGAAATCATGACCTGAGCCGAAGTCGGATGCTCAACTGACTGAGCCACCCAGGCACCTGGAATAGTTCTATTTTTAACTTTTTGAGAACCCTCCATACTGTTTTCCAGAGTGGCTGCACCAGTTTGCATTCCAACTAACAGTGTGTAAGAGAGTTCCCCTTACTCCACATTCTCACCAATCCCTGTTGTTTCCTGTGTTATTAGTTTTAGCATTTTGACTAGTGGGAAATGATATTTCATCGTGGTTTTTATTTGCATTTCCCTGATGATAAGTGATAAGTATCTTTTCATCTGTTAGTCATCTGGATGTCTTCTTTGGAAAAATGTCTGTTCATGTCTTCTGCCTATTTCTTATTGGATTATTTGTTTTTTGAGTGTTGAAGTTCTTCATAGATTTTTGGATACTAACACTTTATCAGATATGTCATTTGCATATATTTTCTCCCATAGATTACCTTTTAGTTTTGTTGATTGTTTCCTTCATTGTGCAGAAGTTTTTTATCCTGATGAAGTCCTGACAGTTTATTTTTGCTCTTGTTTCCCTTGCCTCAGGAGACATATCTAATTAGAAGTTGCTACAGCCAATGTCAGAGAAGTTACCACCTGTGTTCTCTAGGATTTTGATGGTTTCATGTTTCACATTTATGTCTTTCATCCACTTTGAATTTATTTACTTTTGTATATGGTATAAGAACGTAGTCCAGTTTCATTCTTTTGATATTGTTCTTCAGTTTTCCCAACACTCTTTGTTGAAGAGACAGTCTTTTTCCCATTGGATATTCATTCTTACTTTGCTAAAGATTAGTTGACCATACACTCGTAGGTTCATTTCTGGGTTTTCTATTCTGTTTTATTGATCTATGTCAGGGCCACACTGTTTTGATGACTACAGCTTTGTAATATAACTTAAAGTCCAAAAATGTGATGTCTCCAGCTTTGCTTTTCTTCTTCAAGGTTCCTGTGGGTACTCGCAGTCTTTTGTGGTTCCATACAACATTTAGATTTGTTTGTCATAGCTCTGTGAAGAATGCCAGTGGCATTGGCAATAAATATATAAATTGCTTTCGGTACTATAGAAATTTTAACAATATTTGTTCTCCCAACCCAGGAGCATGGAAGGTTTTTCCATTTCTTTATGTCATCTTCAATTTCTTTCATTAGTGTTTCATAGTTCTCAGAGAATAGGTTTGTATAGTTCACTTTGCTTAGGTTTATTTCTAAGTATATTACTGTTTTTGGTGTTATTATAAATGAGATTGATTCCTTAATTTCTGTTTGGGCTGCTTCATTATTGGTGTATGGAAATTCAACAGACTTCTGTATGTTGGTTTTGTATCCTGCAACTTTACTGAATTTGTGTATCAGTTCTAGCAGGTTTTTGGTCGAGTCTTTCAGGTTTTCTATATAGAGTATCATGTCATGTGCAAATAGTGAAAGTTTGACTTCTTCCTGACCCAGATTTGGATGCCTTTTATTTCTTTTTGTTGTCTGATTGCTGTGGCTAGGATTTTAGTACTATGTTAAAGGACAGGGGTGAAATTGGACATGCTGTCTTACTCCTGACCATAGAGGAGACCAGTTTTTCCCCATTGAGGGTGGGGTGTTTTTCACATCAGCTGTGTGTTTTTCATACATGGTCTTTATTATGTTGAGGTATGTTCTCTCTAAACCTACTTTGTTGAGGGTTTTGTCATGAATAGATGTTGTACTTTGTCAAATGCTTTTTCTGCATCTACTGAAGGGATCATGTGGTTTCTATCCTTTCTTTTATTAATGTGGTATATATCATGTTGATTGGTTTACAAATATTGAACCTCTCATGCAGCCCAAGAATAAATCCCATTTGATCATGGTGAATGTTTCTGTTAATGTATTGTTGGATTCAGTTGGCTAGTATTTTGTTGAGAAATTTTGCATCTGTGTTCATCAGGGACATTGGCCTGTAGTTCTCTTTTTTAGTGGAATCTTTACCTGGTTTTGGTATCAGGGTAATGCTGACTTCATAGAATGAATGTGGAAGGTTTCCTTATTTGTCTATTTTTTGGAACAGTTTGAGAAGAATAAGTATCAAGTCTTCTTTAAATGTTTGATAGAATTCCCTTGTGAAGCCATCTGGGCCTGGACTTTAGTTTTTTGGGAGTTTTTTGATTACTGATTCAATTGCTTTGCTGACTATTGATCTGTTGAAGTTTTCTACTTCTTTCTGCTTTAGTTTTGGTAGTTTACATGTTTCTAGGAATTTATCCATTTCTTTCACATTGTCCGATTTGTTGGCATATAATTTTTCATAGTATACTCATAATTCTGTGTATTTATATGGTATTCATTGTTCTTTCTTCTCTATTATTTGTGATTTTTATTTGGACCCTTTCTCTTTTTGATAAGTCTGGTAGAGGTTTATTAGTTTTATTAATTTTTCAAAGAATCAGCTCCTGGTTTCATTGATCTGTTCTATTTTTTTTTTAAGTTTCTATGTCATTTATTTCTGAAGAGCCAAATTCTTTAGAGCCTTGCAAGCCATTGGCTTGTTTTTAGAGTAAGATGGAAAAGCACTGTGGATTTCAAACAAAGTAATGACAAAATCTAAATTATAGTTCAACTGGGTCACTTTGTTTGCTCAGTTCAGAATAGACTGAAAAGTGTTATAGACATAAGTAGGGAGGCTATTTTAGTAATCTAGATAAGAGATGGTACATACCTGTGGCAATAGTGAGAAGTCAAATTCTAGATATATTTTAAAAATAGAGCCAAAAGAAATTTCTGATGACCAGATGAGGGACAGAAGAAAAATAGGAGAGTAAAGGATGACCAGGATAGCTTGCCTAAGCAAGCAGAAGAATGAAATTGACTTTCAGACAAAAGGAAGGCTACAGAGGAGGCAGGTTTAGGGGAAAGTATCAGGAGCTTAGTTTTTCTTGTTTGTTTGTTTGCTTGTTATGTTTAAGTTTATTTGTTTGTTTGTTTGTTTGTTTGTTTTGAGAGAGACAGAGACAATGTGAGTAGGGGAGGGACAGAGAAGGAGGTGAGAGAGGGAGAATTCCAAGCAGACTTTGCACCATCAGCACACAGCCCAATTTGGGCTCAAACTCACAAAACTGTGAGATCATGACCTGAGCCAAAACTGAGAGTTAGACACTTAACTCACTGAGTCACCCAGGTGCCCCAGGAGCTAAGTTTTAATCATGTATAACTTGAGATGCATTTTACACATCCAAGTGGAGATATGTGGCAGATTGTTGACATGCCATTCTGAAGTTCAGGAGAAATGTTCTTGCTGGAGATAATGACTTGATAGTAATACATAATGATATTTATAAACATTAGACCAAATTAGGTAATCTCAGAACAGGGAAGTTGTTGGTTACCTCACTAAGAGTTTTACTGAATTATAATATAATAGAGTTACAAAATCTGAATGGTGTAGTTTCCAGAGAAAAATGAGGGGAGAAATTATGGTAACATAAAGATAGACACCTTGCTCAAGAAGTTTTTATAAACATAAGATAAAAAATAAATACTGAGCAATGAAATGTGACCAAGGAAGGATCTAGATTACTAACACAAATGATCAAGGAGAGAACGGAGAACTGATGTGTTAGGAGAGAATAATTGAAACATTCTTGAGATACCATCCTTTGAGTGGGTGAGAGAGGGTGAGATCAATTGCTCAAGTTGAGAGATTGATCTTCATTAGGAGCATCCACAATAACAGGAGAGAAAAGCAGGGTATACTGACACAGAGATAAGTGGGAGATGGATATTTGAAGGTTTTGGAATATTTTTGATTTCCTAAGTATTTTTCAGTAAGTTGGAAAACAAGTTTAAATGGGAATGAAGATATAGGAAGAGGTGCTGGAGATCTGAAGAGAGAAAACCAAGTATAAAATAGTCGTCTAAGCAAGGAGAGAGCTTATCTAAGAAAATAATATTTTATGTACCTCAGGACTGTCTGAAAACTCTTTTTCAATGGCCAGGATCTATCACTACCTGTCGAATAACGACAGCAATATAATTTAAGTCACTGGATAAAGATTAAGGGGTTCTATTTCCTTAATCTTGAGTTACAGTGCTCTTGGGAAGATGGTTTAAGTAATGACAGACTAGCCATAGAACTCATCAGTAAGTGCATGAACCTTAGCTTGAAATTTCCACTTACAGGAAGTTGCCTGTTAAAACAAGTTTGAACCAGTTCTTTTTTTTTTTTTAAGACAAAGAGAGAGAAGCAATTTTTAACTCACATAATCACATGTAAGAAATGATATTTGATTTATATATCATTTATTGTATATATTCCAAAATCATGACCATAGAACCGCAAGAAAAGCTCCTGTTATTACAACTATAACTTTCTGCGCTGAGATAGGAAGGTCACCCTAAGTCACCCTAAGCCTAACCCTAACCCTACCATCACAGGCCTTGCTGTTGGGTAGAAAAAAAACAATGAATCTTTTACATGCTTTGTGAAAATCGAATGTTTACATGAACTTCTATGTATGAATTACTACTTCTTCTATATAGGAATAATTTGTGGAAGTTTTTTGTATTAGTGCTTGTAGTAGTTTTCTATTGCTATAACTGATTACTGCAGATTTAGCAACTTGTACATTTATTATCACAATTTCCGTAGATCAGAAGTGTAGGCATATTTTTAACTGGGTCCTCTGCTCAGGATCTCCCAAGATTGCAGTCTAGTTATCAGCAAAGCTGTGTTCCTTTCTGAAGGTCAGGGTTTGTCTCCAAGGTCACATGTTGTTGCCCATACTCAGTTTTTTCTCGCTTACTATCAGTCTGGGGTCACTCTCAGCTCCTGAGGCCCCCACAGATCCGAGCTACATCGTAGCCCTGTCACCAGGCCTCTTACTTCATAGTACTTACCTCTTCAAGCCATTAGGGTCCACTCTCCCTCTGTCTGCTAAGACAGAGTTATGTAGCCATATAATTTAACATAATCGTAAGAGTGGCACCCTATTACCTTTGCCATATTCTACTGGCTGGAAGTCACAGGTTCTGCCTGTACTCACATGGACAGATTCTACAAGGCCATTACTCATTGGGCATCATCTTAGAAGTTGGCTAGCACAGTGATATAGGAAGTATTCCTTATGATAATTCATCTAAATCCAAAACACTTGACTTATAAAGAGCACTTGCTAAATGTAAACTGTTATGAATGCTGTTGTATACATAATATCTAAACACAGGGACATAGTTGTAGCTTTAAGATTAAACTTTTTTAATTCATTAAATTGAGAATTAAAATTCATTCAATTTCATTGCCATCAGTGAACATTCATTAGATTTTTTTTGTACTTTTCTTTGTACATATCCAATGGACTATGACCTTATAAGTAAATTAGGTCACACAATGCATTGAGGCATTAGAATTTTACCCCCTCTTAAAGCAGTACCTCTTAATAAACATTTAGGTGGCTTGATCGGTTAAGCATCTGCCTCTTGATTCTAGCTGAGGTCATAATCTCACAGTTTGGGAGATGGAGCCCTATATTGGGCTCTGTGCTGACAGTGCAGAGCCTGCTTGAGATTCTCCCTCTCTCTGTCTCTCTCTCTCTCTCTCTCTCTGCCCCTCCCCCCATCAAAATAAATAAATAAACTTTAAAAAAACATTCTGAGGTGAAAAATCAAACCAAAGCCTATTACAATGGCTGAGCAGTAATCAACAATTTTATCCTCAGATGACCTGATCTAAAAATATGACATAAATGCAGTCAACGAGTTGAATCTCACATATTCTTGTATTTGATAACTAGCAATTAGATTATAAATTATCCTCATGTTTAAAGAGCACTGTGCTTCAAAAATAAATTCAAAATGGATGCAAGACCTAAATGTGAGACAGGAAACCATCAAAATCATATAGGAGAAAGTTGGCAACAACCACAAACAAAGGAAAAAATAAGATTAAAACAGAGCGCCAAACTAAGAGAATTTTAAATACAGAGAACAAACTGAAGGTTGCTAAAGGGGAAGTGAGTTGGGGATGGGTTAAGTGGGTGATGGACATTAAGGAGGGCACTTTTTGGGATGAGCCCTGGACGTCATATCTAAGAGATGAATCACTGGGTTCTACTCCTAAAACCAAGACTACACTGTATGTAAACTAACTTGAATTTAAATTAAAAAAATAAAGGGCAATATGCTCATTTATTTCTCCTTTTGAAACATAACCTTTTAAAAATAATATGTAATTCTACCTAAACTTAAGTAAAAGGCAACCAAATCATTTGGGAACATAGAATATTTTATTTCAATATTTTATTTTATTTCTAGTTCTAGTACTCTAGATGTTCACTAGTGGCAGGAATTGTATAGCTAAAGATGGTCATTTTCTTTTTCACTCACAAAAGTAGAACTGTAGAAATAAGTAGCATCTATTTACTTTGGATAGTATAAGAAAAATGAGATGATTGATTTTTTTCCAATAGACTCATGTATCAAAATTGCTACTATGTGAAACTATTTTACCTTCCTTAGATTGCTGCTGTATTAGTCAGGATTCTCTAGGGAGAGAGAGAAGTATTTATTTTACGGAATTGTCTCACACAATTGTGGAGGCTAGCAAGTTAAAAATCTGAAGGGTAGGCTGGAAGGCTGGAGACTCAGCAGTTCAAGTCTGAAAGCAGGCTGAATTTTCTCTCTTGGGAGACCTCAGTCTTTTTTTGTAAGCCCTTCAGTTGATTAGATGAGATCCACTCATATTATGGAGGGCAATTTGCTTTACACAATATCTGCTCATTTAAATGTTAATCCTATCCAAAAACTACTTTCATGAAAACATCTAAAAATGTGTTTAAATATCTGGGTACCCTGTTCTAACCAAATTGACATGTAATATTAACCATCACACTGCCTTCCCTGTACCACCCACCTTTTCATTTGAGTAAATTATTAGTGCTAATTTGATCCATTAAAGAGATTTCATATGAACCCCAATATGAAGAACCTATAATCAAAATTAAGGATTTGAATTATGCTTTTAATTTTTTGTAAATTGGAGTGAGGGTGAGTTCTTCCATTTCATTGTTATTTTATATTCCTTTGATATACATAACTTTGGATTCTCTGTAAGTTTAACATTTGTATTAATTCATTTCTAATATGTTCCTGCCCTCTATTCTTTGCTCACTTTTTTTTTTCTGTTGAGGTACTCTTTCTTTTTCTTACTGGTTTGTATGAACTGTATATAGCATGTTTTCCAGTTCTTTGCTTCCATATTTTCTAGATTGAAATTTTGCATTTTTAAAATACAGCATTTTAGGGGCGCCTGGGTAGCTCTGTCGGTTGAGCGTCCGGCTTCGGCTCAGGTCATGATCTCACAGTTCGTGGGTTCGAGCCCCGCGTCTGTGCTGACAGCTAGCTCAGAGCCTAGAGCCTGTTTCGGATTCTGTGTCTCCCTCTCTCTTTGACCCTCCCCTGCTCGTGCTGTCTCTCTCTCTCTGAAAGGAATAAAACATATAAAATTTTTTAAATAAATAAAGTGAGCATTTTAGATTTTGCTAATGGTCAAATGCATCCAGATTTTTATTTTTCATTACACTGTTTTATACTTAGAAAATACTTACCTGTTCTATGATCAGTTAAAAAAAAAATCTATATGGATTTTCTTGGGGTGCCAGGGTGGCTCAGTCGGTTAAATGTTCGGCTTTGGCTCAGGTCATGATCTCACGGTTCTTTTGAGGTCGTGTAGAGCTCTGTGCTGGCAGCTCAGAGCCTGGAGCCTGCCTTGAATTCTCTGTCTTCCTCTCTCTCTTGCCCAACCCCACTTGTACCCAGTCTCTCTCTGTCTCTCAAAAATGATTAAGCATTAAAAAAATCTATATGGATTTTTCTTCTTATTCCTATGCTTTTTAATTGTTTGCATTTAACTCTTCAATTCATATTTTACCAGTTTCAAATCTTATTATATTTACAGTTTTATATCCTACCTTATTCATATAACATTATATATTGACGATTTGACATAAAAATATTATTTGATACATGAAATGAGCTGAAGATACGATTTACAGTTTTCCAAATTTCCAGTTTTCTCAACATTGTTTGTGTGTTCTGGCTTATTTTGGTTATTTTTTGGTATATTTTATAATATATAACAGCATCTTCCATTTTACTGTTAATTTTCCCAAAAATATAACAAAAATATGCATTCTTTACATCTTTACTTCTACATCTTTAATACGTCAGATAAATTTTAAAGTTACTGTTTAATAACCACCCCCAGATAAGTTGCATTGATATTTTGTTTTGGATTGAGTTGAACCTCTGATTTAATAATATAAGAAAAACTGGTGAGAGGAGACAGTGAGATTAAGCAAATTTGTTCAATGTCACAATAATAGTAAAAGCTGGTGCTATGACTGAAACAAAGGCAGTCTTTAATAATAAAATTATATTTTTAAATTACTGTTTGAGGAATCACATTAAGGACTGAAAACCCAGTCCAGATATTTATTTTTTTTTTTAATATTTTTATTTATTTCTAGGAGAGAGAGAGAGAGACAGCGGGAGGGTCAGAGAGAGAGGGAGTCACAGACTGAAACAGGCTCCAGGCTCTGAGCTGGCAGTCAGCACAGAGCCCGACGCGGGGCCCGAACCCACGAACCGCGAGATCATGACCTAAGCGAAAGTCGGACGCTTAACCAACTAAGCCACCCAGGCGCCCCCCAGTCCAGATATTTAAATAACAATTGTTTTTTTGTAAAATTCACTAGCTCATGGCCTCTTCCTCATAGTGACATCTACAAAGTATCGTGACATATTCGTCGTTTCTGCCTTCGTATAACTTTCTCTGCCTTTGATGATCCTGCCTCCCTCTTATAAGGGCTCTTACAATTATCTGAGCTTACCTAGACAATCAAAAATAATTTCCTCATCGCAACATTTTAAATTTAATTACATCTGCAAAGTCCCTTTTGCCGTCTAAGGTGATATAGTCACAGGATCCGAGTTTTAGAATGGACGTCTTGGCAAAGAGAGGACACGGCTTACCTGCCACTGTATGCTTTCTCTTACCTTGCTATGGTGCTACGCATATGTTACAACAATTGGGAACAAAAGAAACATTAATTTCAGCTGAGTATGCTCAGAATTTACTGATAAAATGTGCGTGTTAAAAAGATTTATGATTCAATGTAACACATTCTTTATTAGAGATGATATCAGACCTCTATGGGAGCATGGAGGAGGAAGAATTTTCTTTCTGCCTGGGGCAGGGAGATGCCTCAGGAATGGCTTCCTCATACAGTAGTAATCTCTGTTGTAATACAGGACTATATTGTACAGAGTTAACCTGTAGTGATGGTTCAACAGGCATAATAGCTAATAAAATTTTACAATGTACAATTTGTTGTAATTGAAGTGAAAAGAACCCAGCTTCCTTGGCACTCATTAAAGTCTTTATATTTATTAATTAAATTAATCAAATAATATTTGTTGAGGTCTTTCCATACACCTGGCCCTGAATGAGGTATAGGGAACACAAAAATGATTATCACACAGTTATGTCCTCAAGGACCTAATGGTCTAGCAGAGAAAGCAGACACAACCAACTACCATGGGTTGGTCGTTCTCATTAAAAAAATTCTGTCTTTCCTTTCCTTCAGAAATCTCGTATTTTCACAACATTCATATACCTTTTTTTCCGATTTACTCAAAGACTTCAATTTTTTTTCAGCTATCATCTTGACTTTTTTTTTTTTCTTAGTTACTTCCAAAGCAAATTTTGAATGCCCATGAGCTATGGTGTAGGAATTTCACGAAAAGTTTTGTGTGTCAGCATCTGTGTTTTTAATTTAACCTTCTGATTTGAAGTTTGACTCGAAACTTGTATTTAGAAATATTCAGAAAGTTTATCCCATTTTAAAATGTATTTCAGAAACAGTGAAATGCTATTGATTTGGTAATCCCACATATCATGTAATGAGCATAACAAGCTGTCAAAAGAATAAAGGAGTGACTAGATCTCCACAAAGCTCATTTAGTCAAAGGAAAAGGAAAAGGAAAAAAAAAAAAACAATTGTTTGATTTGACAGTACTTATACTAACATGACAGAAAATACAATAAAATTGGTTCAACTATTACACTTTCATTTATTCCAAGAACTATGACTGCCTACAAGTTGAATTTACAGCTTATGTAGCCACTTTTGAGGTATGATGTGAGAGAGCCTGAAAGTTCCCATTATTTCTATACTATTTCCACAACCACAATATAGTATCAAGAATTAGTATCAGTAGATATATGCCCTTGGGTAAAGCAGTGTGCAGATTCCTTTTTTAAATTACGGGATAACACAAAACTCTGAGACTACTGATATATAAAATAGAAATTGATTAATTCAACCACTTGGTTCATGTAAGGATATGTCTGGAGATGGAGAATCAGGGAAGAGAGAGTCAAACATAGAAAGAGCTTTGCTGGGAGTATAGAAAAAAGATCAGACTTTTCTACATAGGCTTTAAGGAACCAAACTGGGACACCACCAGGGGACAGCGTGAATACACAAGAGGCTGGTACAAATGCAATGGGAGATTTGGAAGAGGAAGAACATTTAACCAAGAAATAAAGGACAACAAAATTAAATTTTGATTATTAGCAATTTTGAGAAAAAAAATTCTCAAACTTACATGAAGCTACTTCCCTCAATCTTACCATTACCATTTTGTCTCATAAGTCCTGTGGCACCATGTTTTTTATCTTTCATAACACAAATCACATTTTGTAAATGTTAGTTACTTGTTCCTAACTTATGAAGTCCATTTTCAACCATAGAGTGTAAACTATTGGACTTCATTGTCCTGGACTCTTATCACTGTGTATCTGATGCCTTGAAAATGTATAGGCATACAATAGTTGCCCAAGCTAACTGCATAATTTATCCAGCAAATATTGTCAGTTAAAACTATGGGATATGAAGTTAGACATATATGGATTTTAATCCAGGCTTTATCATTAAATAGCACATATTTTTAATTGAGGTACAATTGGCATACATTGTTATTTTGGTTTCAGGTGTACAGCCTAATGATTCAACATTTGTATACATTGAAAAATGGTCACAATAAGTCTAGTTACCATCTGTTATTTTACAAGGGTAATAAAATATTATTGGCTGTATTCCCTATGCTGTAGATTACATCTCCATGACTTATTCCTTTTATAACTGGAAGTTTGCGCTTTACCTCTAACAAACTGTTCTCTACATCTGTGATTCTAGGTTTTGTTTTATTTCTTTGTTTTGTTTTTAAGGTAGCACAGAAAAGTGAATCATATGATATTTGTCTGTCTCTGACTTATTTCACTTAGTACAGTACTGGCAAAGTCCATCCGTATTGTTGAAAATAGATTTCATTCTTTTTCATAACTGAGTACTATTCCATTGTATATGTATCACATTGTTTATACATATAGCATACATAATTTGTGTTTATATATATGATATCTCACATCTTCTTTGTCCATTCAGCCATGATGGACACAGGTTTGTCAGTTTTATGTTTTTAAAAAACAGCTATTAATTTCATTGATGTTTTCAATTATATTTTTGGTCTCTGTTTCATTGATTTCAACTCTGATCTTTATTATTTCCTTGAGCTTTGTTTGTTCTTTTTTATTCTTCTAAGTGTAAACCTAAATTGCTTGCAATCAGAGAATCTTGATACCTTCGACTTTGTTCTTTCTTGAGAATACTTTGGCTATCCAGGTTTTTTTGTGGCTCAATACAAATTTTAGAATTATTTGTTCTAGTTCTGTGAAAAATATCATTAGAATTTTGATAGGAATTACATTACATCTGTAGACTGCTTTGGGTAGTATGGACATTTTAGCAATGTTAATTATTCAAATCAATGAGCACAGAATATCTTTCCATTCACTTGTATCCAGTTTCTTTCATCAATGTCTTACAGTTTTCCATGCACAGGCCTTTCATCTCCTTGGTTAAATTTGTTTTTAGGTCTGCTCCTTTGATGCAGTTATAAATGGGAATGTTTTCTTGATTCCTCTTTCTGATAAGTCATTACTCATGCATAGAAACAAAACAGATTTTTGTATATTGATCTTGCTTTATACAACTTTACTGAATTCATGTATCTAAAATTTTTTTGGTATAGTCTTTAGATTTTCTATATAAAGTATCATGCCGTCTGCAAATAGTGACACTTTTACTTCCTTTTTTTTCTCATTTGGATGTCTTTTATTTCTTTTTCTTGACCTCTTGGTCTAAGACTTCAAATACCATTTTGAATAAAAGTGAGAATAGTGGGCATCCTTTCTCATTCCCAATATTAGAGGAAAAGCTTTCAGGTTTTCACTATTGAGTATGATGTTAGCTATAGGCTTATCATATACGGCATTTATTATGTTGAGGTTCATGCCCTCTATATTCACTTTGTTGAGAGTTTGTAATCATAAATTTAGTTGAATTTTGTCACATGCTTTATCTGCCTCTATTGAGATGATTGTATAATTTTTCTTCATTTTGTTAATGTGGTGCATCAAATTTATTTGTGGATGTCAAACCGCCCTTGCATCCCTGGAATAAATCCCACTTGATCATGGTGTATGATCCTTTTCATGTATTATTAAATTTGGTTTGCTAATTATTTTATTGAGGATTTTTGCATCTGTATTTATCAGGGACTTTTGTGTGTTATTTTCTTTTTTCCATAGAGTTTGTATCAAGGTATAGATACAATTTGGTTTGCTAATTATTTTATTGAGGATTTTTGCATCTGTATTTATCAGGGACATTGGGGTGTTATTTTCTTTTTTCCATAGAGTTTGCTTCAAGGCTAGCCTCATAAAAACGAGTTTGGAAGCCTTCCTTCCTCTTCAATTATTTGGAAGAGTTTGAGGACATATATTAAATCTTTGAATATTTGATAGAATTCACTGATGAAGTCTTTTGGTCCTAGACTTTTGTTCATTTAGAAGGTTTTTTATTACTGATTCAATCCCCTTACTGGTAATTGGCCTATTCAATTTTTTTTTTAAGTTATTTATTTCAGAGAGAGAGAGAGAGAGAGAGAGACGGAGAGCAGGGGAGGGTCAGAGAGAGAGGGAGACACAGAATCTGAAGACAGGCTCCAGGTTCCGAGCTAGCTGTCAGCACAGAACCCGACATGGGCCTCGAACCCACAAACCGTGAGATCATGACCTGAGCCGAAGTGGATGCTTAACTGACTGAGCCCACCCAAGCACCCCTGGCTTATTCAATTTTCTATTTCTTCATGATTTAGTTTTGGAAGACTGTAAATTCCTATGAATTATTCATTTCTTCTAAGTTATCAAATTTATTGGTATACAGTTGTTCATATAGTCTCATGATCCTTTGTTTTTCTCTGGTATCAGTTATAACTTCTCTTTCAATTCTAATTTTATATATTGAATCCTCTCTTCTTTCCTTGGTGAGCCTAGCTAAAGGTTTTTAACTTTTATCTTTTAAAAAAAAACAGCTATTAATTCATTGATCTCTTATTGTTTTGGTCTCTATTTCATGTATTTCCACTGATTTTTATTATTTCCTTCTTTCTACTACTTTTAGGACTTTTTTGTTGTTGGTTTTTTTTTTTTCTTTCTTCCTTTAGGTGTTATTTATTTGACATTTCTCTTGTTTCTAGGGGTAGGCCTGTATTGCTATAAACTTCCTGTTTAGAACTGCTTTTGCTGCATTCCATAGATTTTGGTATGTCATATTTCTCTTTTCATTTGTTTCTAGGTATTTTTTAAATTTCTCCTTTGATTTTCTATATAACCCAGAAGTTGTTTGGTAACATGTTATTTAATTTCCACTTATTTATAGTTTTCTCAGTTTTCTTCTTTTAACTGATTTCTAGTTTCATACTATTGTGAGTAGAAAAGATATTTTATAGGATGCTATCACATCTCACATATCACATGTGGTCTAGCATATGATTTATCCTGGAGAATGTTTCATGTATACCTCAGAAGAACATATATTCTACTGCTTTTGGATGGAATGTTCAGAATATATCTATTAAGTCCTCTGGTCTAATGTGTCATTTAAAGCTGATGTTTCCTTACTGACTTTTTGTGTGTATGACACATCCATTGATATTGATTTAATATCCAGTTGGGTATTAAAAGCTCCTATTATTATTGATATTACTGTTAATTTCTCTCTTTTGGTCTGTTAACATTTGCTCTATGTACTTGGGTGTTTCTGTGTTAGGTGTGTATATATTTATAAATGTTATACTTCTTGCTGGATTGAGCCCTTTATCATTATGTGGAGACTCTCTTTATCTTCTTTTATACTCTTTGTTTTATCTTAAAGTCTTTTTTCTCTGAAAGGAGTATAGCTACACTAGTAGCTTTTTTTTTTTCATTTTCATTTGAATGGAATATATTTTTTCATCTCTTCACTTTCAGTTTGTGTCCTTACTTCTAAGGTAAGTCCCTTAAGACCAGCATATAGATATATCATTTTTATATCCATTCAGCCAATTATGTCTTTTGACTGGGGACTTTAATTCATCTACATTTAAAATAGTTATTGACAGGAATGGTCTCATTGACATTTTGTTGATTGTTTTCTAGCTGTTTCTATAGTTCTCTGTTCTTCTCTTTCTCTCTTCCCTTGTGATTTCTTCAATGTTATGTTACAATCCTTTTTTATTTTCTTTTGTTTATATACTGTAAGCTTTTGCTGTGGTTAATGTAAGGTTTACCTATATCATCCTATGTATGTCTCTTTTAAGTTCATAGCAACTTAAATTTGAGCATATTCCCAAACTCTATATCTTTACCCCTTCTCTCCACATGTTATGCTTTTGATCTCACTTTTTACATCTTTTTATTTTATGTATCTCCCTTAACTTATTACTGTAGTTTTAGTTAATTTTACTATCCTTGTCTTTTAACATTCTTAGTAGCTTTATAAGCAATTAATCCACTACCTTTACTATATATTTATCTTTTCCAATGAGATTTTTTTTCATATATTTTCTTGCTTTAATTGGTGCCATTTCTTTTCAGCTTAAAGTCCCTTTAATATGTCTTCTAAGGCCCGTTTCATAGTGATGAACTCCTTTAAGTCTTGTTTGTCTAGAAAACTCATTATATGTCCTTCAAATCTGAATGATCACTTTCTTGGGCAAAGTATTCCTCATTGAAAGTTTTGTTTTCCTTTTAGCACCCAGATTATGACATTCCACTGCCTTCTGGTTTGCAAAGACTGCTGAGAAACCTTCTGAGTTTGAGGTTTCCTTGTATGTAACAATTTATTTTTTTTCTTGCTGCTTATAAGGTTCTCTCTTTATCTTTTAATTTTGACAATTTAGTTATAATGTGACTTGATGTCGCTTTCTTTGAGTTACATTTATTTGAAACTTCCTGGGCTTTCTGAATCTGGGTGTCTGTTTCTATCTCCTGGTGAAGGAAGTTTTCAGCTATTATTTCTTCAAATATGTTTTCTATCCCTTTTTTCTCTCTTTTCCTTCTAAAATCCCTGTAATGCTAATAGTATTACACAAGTCCCTTACATTATCATTATTTTTTAAATTCTATTTTCTTTTTGCTGCTCCCTGAGTGAGCACCCCAGCTGTATATTGTAGCTTCGTGATCTTTTCTTCTACTTCAAGCCTCCTGTTGAGCCCCTCTAGTGTATTTTTTATTTTGGTTATTGTATTCTTCAGCTCTGTAACTTCTATTTTATACTTGCTTATATTTTCTATCCCTTTGTTGGTTCTTTGTTGAGTGTTCATCCATTCTTTTTCCAAGTTTATGGAGTGTCTTTATTAACACTACTTTATCTTGTAGATTACTTATCTCCATACCATTAATGTCTTTTTCTGAGGTTTTATTTTGGTTTTTTGCTTGGAACATATTTCCCTTTTTCCTCATTTTGCCTGACTCTCTTTGTGTGTGTGAAATAGCTACATCTCTCGATCCTTGTTGGTTATGTATGTGGCCATAAGTGATGCTTTTCTCATTTAATTTTGCCCTAGCTCTTGTCTCTTTTTTTACTTTTGTGATTATCTGACTGCATGATTTATTCATGAAACGCCCCCACTGTAGAGGCTGTGCCAAGATCTGTCAGGAATCCAAGAGGAGGAATTTCATTTAGCACCTAGAGTTAGCTGATTGGAACCACACCCTCAAGCAGCAGCTTTTAAAGTATTCAAATATATGTAGTCCTGTGGGACCCTAGTGGTAATCCCTGCTGGCCTCTGGACCAGAGGATCTGGAGGGATACTGTGGGCAACATTGCAAAACTTGGGGCTCTGGATGCGTGTACAAGCTTTTTCCTGTGAAGTCTCATCAAGCTGTAAGAAAGACTCACGTGAGCTCAAGAATGGTGTCTCCCTGCTTACTTTCCTTAGGAGTTGCCTCCTTAGCTTTAGAATGTAGGAACCATGAGGCCTAGCCCTCAGGCTGAAGCCCCAGTGTAAGTAAATAGATGTTCTTCACAGGAAGACTGGTGGCATATTTCATTCTGCTTTCTATGCCCTGGGTGCTATGGCCCACCAAGAATTATCTTTCCAATTGTTACAGTCTCCTGGAGTTCTGGAATGCCAGCCCTCTTGGTCACCAGAGCCAGACAATCAAGAGGGATCTCCTCTGTGGATTGTGTACTCCTGTTGGCTTTAGCAAGCCAGCCGGAGAGTGTTGACAGCAGCACACACTCACCAGCTTCAGAAGAGCAGTTGGAAAGTGCCTTGTCTGTGTGCACTTGTCTGTGTTCTCTTTAGGCTGGGAGCCAGAGAATCTCACAACCACTCAAACTTAACAGCCCAGCCGGGGGATGAGGGAGTGCCGCAAATGCCCATGCTCTTCTACCTCAGCAAATGCCCTGACAGCACACCCTCACTCATCCCAGCAAGATGGTGGCAGGGTACTGCATCTGATCTTGCCTGCCTGTACCAGCATGTTATGCAGAGACTGCCACAAGAGCATCTGTTCTACCCTTATCTTTAGAGAGCATCTCAACTATCCCTGACTCCTCCAATCAATGCCCCCAGCTCAGCAAGTGAATCTTTCTCGCATATAGTCTAGGTGCTTTTCAAACCAGTTTTTTGTTTGTTTGTTTGTTTGTTTGTTTTTTTGGTGGGTCTCCAGACAAGCAAGGCCCCACCCATGCCCTCCAAGAGGGGAATCTGTTTGGGACCCCTGGATGTCAGCCCATTTGCTTTTTCAAGCCAGGTATCATAGGGGCTCATCTTGCCAGTGGAGATCCCGGTGGCCTTGGTGCCCAATATGGGGCGCCAACCTTACACTCCTCGAGGAGAAGCAGTTATTTGATGAAATCTGTCTCTATTGTATACTGCTCTACAGGATGTGGGATTTTCAGCCAGAGCCTCTGCCTCTCCCCATCAGTCTCAAAGGTCCTTTTATCCTCTGTTAGGGAAACAGTTAATTTGTTATTCAGATCTTTTTCAGAGGAAAATGATCCACAGGTAACTGTAGATTTGGTTTGTCCAGGGGAAGAAATGAGATTAGGATCTTCCTATACTGCCATCTTGAACTCCTTCTCCTCCAAGTTATTTATTAATCTTGCAGAATACCCTTTTTCTAGCCTATAAAATGAGAATAGTACACATTTGATATATTAAACTAAGATATTGCAAGTAAAGTGTGTTTCACAATGCCTGGCACTAGCAAATGCTCATAATAATACTGATAATATAAATATATGTTTGTTATTATTATTTAAAACAGATAATTACCCATAATCTAATGGCTATAAAAAGTATCTCATTTTGTTGTTAGCAATTTTCTAATTACTAATGAATTATTTGTGTTTTCTTTTGTGAAGAAATATCTGTTGCCAATTTTAACATTATGAAATTTATGATTTTTTCTTTCTTATATTGGTATTACTCATATATATCTAAGAGATAGCTATATCCTAGAGGCTAATATCTGGTTGGTTATGTATGTGGCACATATTTTCTGCCAATAATGGCTTTTTAAAAAAATATTTATGGTGCTTTTTGGTGAACAAAGTTCTAATAAGGTAGAATTTAAAAATCTTTTCCTTTATGTATCCAAAGATGTTTTCTTATAATTTGCCTTCACGTTAAATTTTAATACATGTAGAATTTCATTTTACATTTTATATGAAGATTGGATCATATTCATATATTCAAAATCAACTAAAATTTAGTCATTTGTCCATTCCTCGCTAATTTGTGATGCCAAACTTTTGTAATTCCAGGTTCAAACTATGTGTGGATTTCTGGTGCTCTGTTTTGTTCTGTTGTTTGATATGTCTATTCCTATGTCAAAACATACTGATTTAATTACTATCTTTGTATCAAGCCTTAATATATTGTAGGTCAGGTATCTCCAACTTGATCTTCTTGGCTATTTTTGTTATTTGCTCTTAAAAATTAATTTTATAATCAACTTCTTTTTTAAGTTTCCCCAAATGCCCTGTTCATGAGAATTGCCTCATAGCTATGGGTTAATTTGCCAGAAGTGATTATTATGACATTGAGTCTTCTTATGCATGGACATGGTTTCTTAATTATTTAAGTCTTATTCAGTACATTTAAAGTTTTCTAATTTATTCTCTATAGATCCTACTCATCTTTAAATATTCGTTTCAAGTTACTTTATAATTTGATGTTTTGTCAAAAAAAATGTTTAATTATAGTTTCTAATAGTTTATTTCCAGTTAATAAAAGAATAATTGATTTTTAAATGTTGACCTTATATTCATCCACTGGCAAAGTTTCTTATTATATCTTATAATTTAGCAAGTTATTCAAAGGTAATTAATTTTTGATATATATGTATTTTCCTTATCTTGCTACATTGTTGAACCCCTCCAATAAAATGTGTAACAGCAGCTCAACGAACTACAGCTTTTTCTGGTCTAAGGTGGCCTCCCACCTGCTTTGGTAACTACCCACAAGGTAAAACTGGTTTTTATATTATTTTTAAAAATTTTTTATGTTAATTTATTTTTGAGAGACAGAGTGTGAGCAGACGATGAGCAAAGAGAGAGAGAGACACAGAATCCAAAACAGGCTCCAGGCTCTGAGCTGTCAGCATAGGGCCCAATGTGACAGTTGAACCCACGAACTGCGAGATCAAGACCTAAGCCGAAAGTTGGATGTTTAACTGACTGAGCCACCCAGGCATCCCAATATATTATTAAATATTTGGGGTAAAGCCAAAGGAAGAGTATTTCTTGATGTATAAAATTTATATAACATTCAAATTCCATAAATTAAAGCTTTACTGTAATATAGCCACACTATTTTTTTTTTTTTTTACATATTGTCTATGGCAGCTTGCGTACCAAATCAATATTGCTGAGTAGTTGCAACAGACAGTTTGGCCCACAAAGATGAAATATTTATTATTTAATTCTTTCCTAAAAGTTTTCTAACCTTTGGGTATAACAACAAGATAATTGTTGTCACACATGCATCTTGATTTTTTTCAAATGCATTTTCTCCATACAGTTAGATGATCTTATGTTTTCTGTCTTCAAAATGTTTGTTTATTTTATCTACGTATTTACCCTTTTTGTTATTGTTGACCATTCTTCCTTGCACCTTAGATTTTCTGTGATCATTTTCCTTCTCCCCGAATTGCATCATTTCTAGTACAAACATAGGACACAAACTCAGTTTTAGTTACCTAAACTGTATTTTCATTTCATTTGTTCTGAAACAATAATTTTCCTGGACCTAAACATATACATCACCCTATATCTTCACCCAGAAATTTGGAGGTGTCATTCCATTATCATATAGCATGAAATTCCTTCTTTTATAAACATTTCGTACATAGTATTGCATTTACTTTGTGTGATATATGAAAATCTTGAAGGTTATACTTAATAGTTTTAGTTTGTTTCTTTGAAACTTATTGTTTGCAATGCATATGTTTAGTAATCTTTGATTGTGAGCACATAGATCTTTATCTCTATAAACCTGTACCCCACTATAACACTGCTTCCCTTAAGAATTGCATTGTTTTTTCCTGATAGCCAAGAGAAAAATAGAAGACTTATGAGTCTTCAGCTTTATCCTAAGCTTAGTCAAAAAGTCTAAGTACAGATATCATCCACTCAACCTGACGCATTAGTGACTACTCACTACTCAGGTTTCCCTTGCAGATTCCCCTTCTCTTCCCTTGGGAATTTCTTTGATGTGATGTAAACCCATTACTGCAATACAAATACTTGTATGAAGAACATAGTTATTTTAAAATTGAGGAACCTTCAGAAAGTCTAGTGAATTCATACTCTTACACATATATTTTTAATTTTTATTTTGCATATTTTCAAGATCCACGGAATAAATGAATTAGGGCAAAAAAACTACTAAGACAAGACTCTGTCTAAAATGTTTTGGCTATAAGTGTTGTTAAAGACAGTGCCAAAGAAAGGGAAAAGAAGTTCCGGTATTAAGAATGGTAGCTGGGGTGCCTGGGTGGCTCAGTCAGTTGGGTGTCTGACTTCAGCTCAGGTCATGATCTAACAGTTTGTGAGTTCAAGCCCCGTGTCAGACTTTGTGGTGACAACTCAGAGCCTGGAGCCTGCTTCAGATTCTGTGACTCCCTCTCTCTGCCCCTCCCATGCCCGCTCTCTCTCTCTGTCTCTCTATCAAAAATAAGTAAACATTTAAAAAAAATTTTTTTTAAAGAATATGTAGCTTATATTGATTTTAAAATTCCTGGGACACATTTCCCAGATTCAATCATGCTTGTGGTTTCTTAAGTTCATCTCAATAAGCTCAAACAGACCTCAAAAGTGTCTGACTCCCAGAAGTAAAATTTCTATTATAGAAATGGACATCTGTGTTTAAAAAAAAAATAAAGTGAAAAGTTCTGGGACACTGGAGTGGCATATTTCGTTAAGCATCTGACTCTTGATCTTAGCTCAGGTGTGGAATCAGGGTCATGAGTTCAAGCCCTGTGTTGGACTCTGCACTGGGTGTGAAAAAGTGTTAAGTTGTATTTAAACCAGTATTTTCCTGCCCCCAAAGTCTTCACTTAAAGGACTTAAGTAACCATTCACCTATTATAATAGCACTTAGAAGAAAAAGAAAACATCGATTCTTTTGTGTGTTTCTTACATAGTCATTGTCTCAAATATGTGTGTGTGTGTGTGTGTGTGTGTGTGTGTGTGTGATTTGTTGGACTTCAGAAATGTTGAGTATTCAGCCCAAACAGATTTTTATTTTCGGAAAGAGTAAAATAAGCAGAGATTAGAATCTGGTTAATATAAGAATAATATAATGGCAATTATTATTTTAGTTTATAATTTGTTAAAGTTAATTTCTATGAGCAGAAGATCCCAAGATCCAGGATAATTAATTTGAGTACAAGCATACTTCAGAGATACCATAGGTTCAGTTCCAGACAACTGCAATAAAGTGAATATCACAATAAAGCAGGTCCAATTAATTTTTTGGCTTCCCAGTGAATAAAAAAGTTATGTTTTGGGGTGCCTGGGTGGCTTAGTCAATTGGGCACCTGACTTTGGCTCAGGTCATGATCTCACAGTTCATGGGTTCGAGCCCCACATCGGGCTCTGTGCTGACAGCTCAGAGCCTTGAGCCTGCTTCAGTTTCTGTGTCTCCCTCTCTCTCTGCCCTACCCTACTTGTTCTCTGTCTCTCTGTCTCTGTCTCTGTCTCTCTCTCTGTCTCTCTCTCCCCCTAACAAATCAATAAACATTAAACATTTTTTAAAATTTATGTTTATACTATGCTGTAGTTTACTAGGTGTGCAAGACCATTATGTCTAAAAATTGTACATAACTAAGTTAAAAATTCTTCATTGCTAATGCTAACCATCATGAGAGCAAGTCATAACCTTTGCTGATGGAGGGTCTGGTCTTGATGTTGATGGCTGCTGACTCTGTAGAGTGGTGGTTGCTGAGGCTGGGGTGGCTGTGGCACTTTTTAAAAATAAGACAACAATAGAGTTTGCCACATTGATTGGCTCTTCTTCAACATGAACAATTTCTCTGTAGCATGTGATGCTGTCTGATAGCATTCTGCCCACTGTATAACTTCTTTTAAATTTGGAGACCATCTTCTCAGACTCTGTCACTACTTAATCAAGTTTATGTCATATTTTAGAACTTTCATTGTCATTTCAACAATCCTTTTTAAAAAAATTTTTTTAATGTTTTACTTATTTCTGAGAGAGAGAGAGAGAGACAGCATGAGCAGGGGAGGGTCAGAGAGAGAGGGAGATACAGAATCTGAAACAGCCTCCAGGCTCTGAGCTGGCTGTCAGCACAGAGCCCGACACGGGGCTCAAAACCATGCACCGTGAGACCATGACCTGAGCTAAAGTCAGATGCTTAACTGACTGAGACACCCAAACACCCCGTCATTTCAACAATCTTAACAGGGGAAGAAGATGCCACCTCAAGAAACTATTTTCTTTGATTTTCCATAAGCAATTCCTCATCTGTTCAAGATTTATCATGAGGTTGTATCAATTCAGTCACGTCTTCAGGCTCCACTTCTAATTCTAGTCTTACTGCTATTTCCACCATATCTGCAGTTACTTCCTCCACTGAAGTCTTGAACCTCTCAAAGTCATCCATGAGGGTTATAAGCTACTTCTTTCAAACTCCTACTAGTACTGATAATTTGATCCTGTCCCATGAATCACAAATGTTCTTCCTTAATGGCATCTAGAGTGGTGAATCCTTTCTGGAAGTTTTTCAGTTTATTTTTCCCAGATCCATCAGAATAATCACTGTTGATGGCAGCTATAGCAGTACAAAATGTATTCCCTAAATAATAAGACTTGAAAGTACTCCGTGATCCATGGGCTGCAGAATGATTGTTGTGTTAGCAGGCATGAAACCAACATTCATCTTGTACATGTCTATCAGAGCTCTTGGGTGACCAGTTACATTGTCAGTAAGTAGTAACATTTTGAGAGGAACTTTTTTTTCTGAGCAGTAAATCTTGTCTCAACAGAATATTTACTGAAAATCCTCAGTAAAACAAGTTATAAACAGATATGCTGTCCTTCAAGCTTGGATGTTCCATTTCTAGAGCATAGTCAGAGTATATTTAGCATAATTCTTTAGGGCCCTAGGATTTTCTAAATGGCCAGTGAGCATTGGCTTCAACTTAAAAGTTACCAGCTTCATTACCTCCTGATAAGAGAGTCAGCCTGTCCTTTAAAATTTTGAAACCCGTCATTGACTTCTCTTCTTTAGCTATGAAAGTCCTAGATGGCATCTTCTTCCAGTAGAAAGCTGTTTTATCTGTTGTGTAGTGTAGCCATCTTCATTAATGTATTTTCTAGATCTTCTGGATAATTTGTTGCAGCTTTTACATCAGCAGTTTGCTGCTTCACTTTGAACTGGGATGTTATGAAGATGGCCTCTTTCCTTAAATCTCATGAACCACCCTCTTTTAGCTTCAGACTTTTTTCTGCAGCTTCCTCATCTCTCTCAACCTTCACACAAGTGAAAAGGGTTAGGACCTTGTCTCTATTAGGCTTTGGCTTAAAAGGAAGGTTCCTCCAAGAACTTACCCTTTGCAGTCACAATTTGGTTAATTGTTTAGTACAAGGTGCCTAGATTTTGGCCTGTGTTGGCTTTTGACATGGCTTCCTCACTAAGCTTAATCATTTCTAGCTTTTGATTCCAAGTGAGAGACATGCAACTCTTTTTTTCCACTTGAACACTTAGAGGCCATTGTAGGCTTAATAGTGGCCTAATTTCAATATTGTTATGTCTCAGGAAGTAGGGTGGCCTGAGGAGAGGGAGAGAATGGGTAATGGCTGGTCAGTGGAGCAGTCAGAACACATGCAGTGTTCATTGATTAAGTGTACTATCTTCTTGGGGCATGGTTCATGGTTCCCCAAAGCAATTACAATAGTAACATCAAAGATCATTGATCACAGATCACCATGGAAAGTATAATAATAATGAAAAAGTTTGAAATATTATGAGGATTACCAAGATGTGCCCCAGAGACACAAAATGAGTGCATGCTGTTGGAAAAATGGCACTTATTGATTTGCCTATTGTAGGGTTGCCACAAACCTTCAGTCTGCAAAAAGAGCCACAATGTCTACAAAATATAATAAAACAAAATCCAATAAAATGAGGGATGCCTGTTTTACTTTTCTATCTTTCTTAGATGCAAAACTGATTTGCATACCACATCATATACCCTTTTCTGCTGGAGTTCCCAAATTGACAGAATGTTTACTTAATTAGCATGATGAAAACTTGCTATGCTGTTCATCCCCTCTGGTGAGAAGTTCAGGTTTAAGTTTAAGAAAGTGTTTCTTGGGGCGCCTGGGTGGCTTAGTCGGTTAAGCGTCCGACTTTCCCTTAGGTCATGATCTCGCGGTTCGTGGGTTCGAGCCCCGCGTCAGGCTCTGGGCTGACTGCCAGCTCAGAGCCTGGAGCCTGTTTCAGTCTGTGTCTCCCTTTCTCTCTGACCCTCCCCAGCTCATGCTGTCTTTCTCTCTCTCTCTCCTAGAAATAAATAAAAAATATTTAAAAAAAAAAAAAGAAAAAGAAAAGAAATTGTTTCTTCACTATACGTTGGCATCTTATACACATGGGGGTAAGCTTAAGTTGAGACAGTAGGGCAGTTCTTCCAGAACAAACACTGCTATTATCTTAAAGAGAAGTAGAGTTTTGATTGTGAACTTATTCCTCCCTTCCATCTGCTCTGCAACATTCACTCTCACTTTCGCTGCCCACTCTCTCATGCCGCTTCTTTGCATTCAGGTAACCTTCTGTGACATCTCTAACTCTGTCTTTACTTGGCTTAATTTTGTGATTTCAAATCCTCTCCTTCAATATTTTCCAATCTGAGCTTTGCTGTCAAACTGTTTCCTCTCGGGAGGCCATCTCTACTAGCATGCTATTACTTTGTGCACTGTGTGAATTCAGGTTTGCTTATAGATATTATGCCTGCTTTCTGATTCAACCGTTGTCTCCTATTTGATAATGTCTTTCCCAAAATTTTGGCACTAATATTTTAAATATGACAGTATCAGAAGAAACTCCATGGATGGGGGGAGTTTAATTAATTAATTAATTAATTAATTAGAATACTTGACAAGAGGCAAACTGGGTCAGCCGCCTTTCAAACTCATCAGAATACAGCTTTGTTCCAAGTCTTTCTTTCGAGTAAATGTATACATCTGTGTTTGTTTATTCTGCTTCACATAGGTCAGAATAATGTGAAGGCTTTGCTAGTGAAAATCCTCTCTTAAACTTTTTTAACAATTTTTTTATAAAGGCCCTTAGTTATAAAATAATAAACTCTTGAAATTTTCAGCTATAAATATAAAATTTATTTAGTAGGAAAAAATAGGAAGAGACTCTAAGATCAAAATTTACCTCTTTCTTGTGCTAGTTGGGGAGACTTGGGCAACTGTCTGATGCTTACTTCACTTTGCTAACTTCTGTTGAACCTGGTTTTTGTATAATTTCTAACAGGAACCTTCCAGCTTATGCAGAAGTTCTTAGGTATTCCTTCTCTGAGAGCCTGTGGTCTCTTGTTTTATATACATCTTCTAGTTTTCTCTATTTACATAAAAGATATTTTTATGTCCTTTGTGTTTCTGTGCTACTTTGCAGATAGGAAGCAAATAACTCACTGGATCCTTGATTCCCTGGATATAAAGTACAGGCTCTGACACAAAGCTGTTTCTCAATAAGTTTTCTTTCTAAATGAACAGTAATAGCTACACTGCCTTATGCCTGAAAATGTTGTAAGTATAAATGGGAGTGATACAATATTTCTGTGTTGTAAAGAACTATAAAAAGGTAGCGAGGGGCACTTGGGTGGCTCAGTCAGTTAAGCATCCAATTTCAGCTCAGGTCATGATCTCATAGTTCAAGCCCTGCATTGGGTTCTGTGCTGACAGCCTGGAGTCTGTTTTAGATTCTGTGTCTTCCTATCTCTCTCTGCCTCTCCCTCCCCTGTTCACACTCTGTCTCTCTCTCAAAAAAAAAAAAAAATTAAAAACTGTAGGGCATAATTCTCAGTTGAGAACAAATATCTGGATGTAAATATCTATCTATGTCTAAATATAGTGAGAACTAATTCATAAAGATAAAATTAATTTGAAATTTGTAGTAAATATAGACTAGAACAAACTATGATAAAATGCTGAAGTGAATAAAATATCTCTTTATAGAGATATATTAAACTACTTTGTAGAACAAACGAGTTTCTAAAGTATAAAGTCTTCAACTGTTGATATGTATACATTATCGCTTTTATAACTTTTCTTACCTCTTCATTATTCTGCATTTAAAATGGGCCTCCATTCTCTGGTTTCTCTTCAGATCACATAAATCTTTCACCTTTTACTAAAATGGGCCTCCATTTAAATAAGGACCTCCATTTAAAAGCAGTGTTCATAGTCTTTTGAAATATTGAAGACATTCCCATGCCTTCAAAATCTGCACAACCCCAATATTCACTAACACATCTTATTCCCTCCCTTTGACTACAGCTGATATATTACAGGGCTCTTGAGATAGTAATTACCACTATTAGAAAATTTAGCATATTCGGACTTAATTATTTATTAATTTTATCCTTTAAAGCCAAAATGATACCTTTGATAACAGTGGTAGGAATCTATGGTGAGGAGGAAACAAAGGATCAAACTGAAAATACTTAAAAGCTAGAATTAATAGAATCTTAACTAGCCTGTGATAAGATGTGGTTGAGGGAAGTAAGCATAGCCCAAGGTTTTTGGCTTTGATGATATAATGGAAGGTGGCATCTCATTCTAAATCACAGGGCAATAGGAAGAGAAATCAGGTAGGGTGAGAAGGTTCCTGAACCCCATGGTTTCATCTTTAGGTTTTGACTTTGAGGTTTCATTGGATATATAAGGGAAAGTGTCCAGTAGTTAATGATAAAAACCAGTCAGGCTTAGATGTCTGTTTTACAGATGAAATGTAGGAAACATTATTGATTGGGCTATAGTTTAAATTATGGGAATGAATGACTTCACTCATGGAAACTGTACAGAAGAGAATTAAGGGCAGAACCTTGGGAATTAATAATGTTTTGTGGTTGTAAAGGACCAAACTAGACTGCAAAGGAAGTTTCGAACAATAGAGGCAAACCAAGAATAAAACCGGAGAAGAAAAAACTTCAAAGAAGTTGTAAGGCTTTGATACCAAAGCCAGATTTTGCCCCCCCCACCCCCACCCCCACCCCCCCGCAACACACACACATTTACAGGCCAGTATCCCTAATGAACATAGATGCAACAATACCCAAGAAAATATCAGCAAAACACATTCAACAGACATTAAAAGGATCATTCACCATGATAAAGTGTCATTTATTCTGGAAATCCAGGAATATTTCAATATTTGCAAATCAATCACCAAAACAAAGAAAAGAATCATATAATTATGTCAGTAAATAAGGAGAAAGCATTTGACAAAATCAACATCCATTCATGACAAAAACTCTCAACAAAGTGTGTTTAGACGAAACATACCTCAACATAATAAAAGCTATATGAAAAACCCACAGCTAACATCATACCCAATAGGGAAAAAGCCTGAGAGCTTTTCCTCTAAGATCAGGAACAAGATAAGGATGTCCACTCTTGCCACTTTTATTCACCATAGTACTGAAAATCCTAGTCACAGCAATCAGTTAAGAAAAAGAAATAAAAAACATTTATATTGTAAGGAAAAAGGGAAATTGTCATTATTTGTAGATGGGATGATACCATATATAGAAAACCCTAAAGACTCCACCAAAAAACTACTGAAAATAGTGCATTCAGTAAAGTTTCAGGATATGAAATTAATACCCAGAATTAGGTAGCATTTCTATACACTAATAACAAAGTAGCAGAAGGAGAAATTAAGAAAACAATTTCATTTACTGTGTGCTAAAAATAATAAAATACCTAGGAATAAAGTTAACCAAGGAGGTGAAAAACCTGTACTTTGAAAACTATAAAACAATGATGAAATAAATTTAAGATGACACAAACAGATGGAAAGATATTTTGTAATCAATGATTGGAATAATTAATACTGTTATAATGTCTATATAATCTAAAACAGTCTACAGATTCAATACAACCCCTATCAAAACCCAACAACATTTTTCACAGAACTAAAACAAATAATACTAAAATTTGTGTGGAACTCAAAAAGACCCTTAAAAACCAAAGCAATCTGAAGAAAGAAGAAAAGTTGAAAGAATCACAATTCCAGATTTTTATAAAGCTGTAACAATCTAAACAGGCACAAAAGTAGACACATAGCTCAACTGAACAGGATATAGAGAACAGACATAAACCCAATAAATTGACTTATATGGTCAATTAATATACAACAAAGGAACTAAGAATATACTATCAGGAAATGCTAGTCTCTTCAATAAATGATGTTGGGAAAATTGGACAACTACCTGCAAAATAATGATACTGTACTACTTTCTAATACAAAAATAAACTCAAAATGGATTAATAAATGTGAGAGCTGAAATCATAAAAATCCCAGAAGAGAACATAGGTCATAATTTCTTTGGTATCAACTGTCGCAACATTTTTCTCTTAAGGCAAGAGGAATGAAAGCAAAAATAAACTATTGTTATTACATAAAAATTAAAACTCTTTGTGCAAGAAAGGAAACCATCAATAAAATGAGAAGGCAGTCTACTGAATGGGAGGAGATATTTGTAAATAATATATCCAATAAGCGTTAATATCCAAAATATATTAAGAACTTCTACAACTCAACACCAAAAAAAGAATCCCATTGAAAAATGGGCAGAGTACCTGAATAGACCTTTTTTCACAGAAGATGTACAGATGACCAATAGACACATGGAAAGATACTTGATACTTAATATCACTAATCACCATGGAAGTGCAAATCAAAACCATAATGAGATATCACCCCTATACCTGTCAAAATGTCTACAATCAAAACAACAAGAAATAACAGGGTTGGCAAGGATGTGGAGAGAAAGGAAGTCTTGTGCACTGTTGGTGGGACTGTACATTGGTACGGCCACTGTGGAAAACAGCATGGAGGTTCTTCAAACACTTAAAAATAGAATTACCATATAATCTAATAATTCTACTACTGGGTATTTACTGAAAGACAATGAAAACACTAATTACAGAAGATATATGCATCCCCTATATTTATTGCAGCATTATAAATAGTAGCCAAGATATAGAAGCAATCTAACTCTCCATTGAGAAATGAACAGATAAAGAAGATATATATACCCAATGGAATATTGTGCAGCCATAAAAAAAAAGCATGAGATCTTGCTATTCTCATCAACATAGATAGACCTAGAGGGTATTATGATAAGTGAAATAAGTCAGTCAGAGAAAGACACAGTGAAACATCATATGATTTCACTTATATGTGGAATCTAAAAAACAAAACAAATGAATGAACAAACACAAAGCAGAATCAGACCTATAAATATAGAGAACAAACTGATGGTTTCCAAAGGTAAGGCAGGAAGGGGTTGGGCAAAATGGATGAAAGGAAGTAGGAGGTACAGGCTTCTAGTTATGGAATGATTAAGTCACAGGAATAAAGGGTACAGCAAAAGCAGTTAGGTCAATGATATTGTAAGAGCATTGTATGGTGACAGATGATAGCTGCACATGTGGTAAGCACAGCATAGCATAGAGAGATGGAAAATCACTATGTTGTACATCTGAAACTAATGTAACATTTGTGTTAACCATACCCAAATAAAAATAGTTTTTTTAATTTAGTCATATCAGAGGGTGGAGGTGAACTTTGTTAAAGCCATTTCAGTGAAGTGGTAGGAGAGGTCTGAAAAAGTGAAGTAGCTGAAGAAATGGAAAGACAAAAGGAGATAAGAGATTTCCAAATTCCTTTGGAGAACCAGAAATGCCACATGGCTACATATTTTATTTTCAGTCCTATTTAGTATTACACTCCGTCCTTCAATAAGTCAATGAAGGTTCAAATGACACTGTTACTCAAGCTCACATAGAATGCTAGTACCTTTATCTCCTTGCATTTTCAAACGTCCAATGATTCATCCCCTATCATCAGAAATTTCCAGAATTTATTAGAACATTTGTAATTTTCTTACTGTGAGTTACTATCATTCCACTTTTGTTAATCGTTGTCACCCTTTTTCTTTTCAGTTCTTTGAGTATCTTAGAATTTAGTTCATAATGTTTGCTGTAAGAATGAGATTAACAACTGATTCTTAAAAGGCATTCCTTTATTATCATATGTTTTGATAATATTTTTTGTAACCTGTGTTTAATTACTCTTGTTCAAGATAACAAATGGATTAGTAAATTTTTGGCATCTGGGACAATTTCTACTATTTTGCTGATTTTCTTTTTGTTAAAATCCTTCTAGCCCCAAAATAATATTAGATCAGTAATAAGAAACTAAGACAAGACTCAAGACTAAGATCCTAAGACTTTTGCATTCTAGATGTAATTCATTAAGAAGTTCGTATTTACCTGACCCCTGAATTCTTATAGCTATGGGCTAGTTTATTTCTGCTCCCAGGCTCTGCCTCATTGCATGTTTGTGTTTCATATTTTCTTTAGACTTTCAGTTGAAGTTTTGCAAGTAGTTTAAAACAAATAATTTCAGAAACTTTTATATTTACTTGTGTATAAGACAAATAAAGATACTGGAGATAACTTATAATGGACTTGATGTCTTTAAAGTCCAAAAATACTATATTTCTTCCTGTGAATTCTAACTAAACCAGGGAGCTTTTTAATTAATCATTTTTGATATACTGTTTTTATTTATTGAATTAATTTTAGTTAAATGTGATCTTTAAAGTATTTAAAGTTTAATTCATAGAACAAGTGGGTCTCATATAATATTCTAAAGATATACTGCGTGTAATCTTCAAAGAAAATTATTCAACCACCACTCATAAATTCAACACCAAAATGCCAGCTTAGGGCATTCATTTGATCATATTTTAAAATGAAGGGATTTAATTACTCTTGGGAAAATGATGGACAGGTAGACAAGGAAGTGAATACCTTAAGAATATGTTCATCTCTAAAGTATAGGGGCAACATAACCTTTGTTTTTAGTCATTATGTAATAATACCATTTTCAATTTCTTAAAAACAGCTATTTATTCATTTGAGCAATGTTAGTTTTTTTCTTATGACAATAATTTCTATTACAGAATATTAAAAGTTGTTTTATTCTTGACCTAACCTCTTGTTTTAAATCACAAAGGATAATAATTTTAGAATTAAGAATATTTAGTGAGTTTTGAGCCCTTCATAGGATTTGTCTGTGAAATTTAGCCATTTAAATAAAAAATAATTATCTTTACTATTTTAAAATCAAGTATTCATCAGAATACAGTAATTTATTTCAGAACCAGGTATATGAGAAACGAAGAAGTCTGTGAGTTTTATACTATTAAATATATAAAATATTAAATTAGCAATTTGCTGTCATAGTATGTGTTAAAATTACAACTTATATAAAACAAATGCATGTACACATTCATATATAGACTTGATCTTTCACTATTAACTACAAGAATTAGTAGTGTTTGCTATAATTCAGTTTGCTTTCTGTCATGCCATTGAGGTTTTTATATATTAGCAGAAGTCTAAACACAGAATTTTGAAATGTATTATTCTTTATATAATTAGAATAAAAGAGTGGGTTTTTTTAATTAATTTTTTTAAAGGCCAGCTCTAGGTTTGGGAATGCATGTGAATCTTATTTTATTTTTTAAGTATACCTAAGCAGTTGACAATGGGGTTTCCAGAAATGAGCTATGTGATCTTTAACACCATCTGTGGAACAGATTTGATAATAAATGTCTCGTTACTTTTGAGGTTTGTATATTGTACATGTGTAGCTTAGAAACTGAGAACTATAAAAAGATCAGAATTCAGAATTAACTGGATTTTGTGTATCTGTCATTCCTGCCGTGCCAAAAATCTGTGGAGTAGTTTGTAATTGCCATTGTTTGGGTTATTATGATAAACAGAACTGATAAGGCTTAGCTATTTGCCTTGTGAGCTGCGTGCACTTCATATCACTCTGTTGAATTAAAATTTCGTGCACATATCTTCACTTATCAGTTTTATTTACCTGTCAGAAAGAGAAAAAGGAAGGATGCTTTCACTATATAAAACCTTATAACAAGCAGATCAGAAATTCTAACCATTATTTTAATATTCTAGTGCAAACCAATGACTGTATGCATGTTTCTATTATCTATTATTTAAAATATATCCCTTTAGGAAAATACTGTTATTTTTTCCAGGTGGCCTTTATCATATTTTGTCAAAGCTTATCATTTTAATTGGATTACCGAAGGTACAAATGCAAATCTGCAGAATACAGCATGTTTTTTCTCTCCTTTGTCAAATGTGTAATTTTTTCTTAGAGCTGCTTCAATAGTGGGACTATTTGCTTGACTACATTTATAGCTAGAAAATGGAACTAGATTGTCTAAAATGCTAAAATGCTTTAATTTTTTCCCATGGTAAAAGTCCTCCATAATATTTCTACTCTGCAGGCTTCTTGCCTATGAAATTCCCAACTCACTAGTGGTCATATCAGATGAACTCTCAAGTTTTCAGATACCTATGATGAATAAATCCATGTCCTAACAGTTGTCATACATCATCACCACCATATATACCTACTCCCAATTTCCACTCTGGTGTACTGGGAAGTGACTTTCACTTCAAGAATTTGTAATGTTGCACACCTTCCACATTTACCCAAATGTTACTTTGAGGAGGATTGTTTATTCCAGTGATTCAATGAATTTCCTGTTTGAATGTTATGTCCAATGGATTCTTCATGTATGCAGGGAAATTCTGTGTTCTAAACTATCATCCAGTTTTTATAAAGATATTTTCCTCAAAAAAAGTATAAATGAAAAATTATTTTAAACTCTGTCTTATACAGTCAAATCTTCAGCAATTGTTTTTCTTTTCCAGTGCTGGAAAATTCATTATTCCTAGACAAAAAACCTTGAGTGCTATCCTTGAACTATCAGTCCTGCCAGGATTACCTTTGTATATTAAGGGACTTCTGTGTTTTCAGTATTGACTGGTCTTTGTTTTCTGGCAAAACAATTTATAGTTCATTTTCAGATAACTATACATATGGTATTTGTATTTTAATTAAAAAGACTGTTGTTATGTCTGATTCTTATAAGCAGAAATTCATTATAAGGACACTTCTCATTTCCTTGAAATGTTCCCTTTCTTTTTTTCCAGGGTTCTTAAATTGCAAAAGCCAGTTAAATTATGTGCTTTGGGGAGTTAATTTTGGGCACCATATGTCTCTAAAAATGATTTAATTTTATCTAAAGCATGTTTGTAATGATATTTATGTTCTGTAATACACAGAGACAAATTTTTTAAAGAAAAAAACACACCAGTCTACTACTGTTTCAACTCAGCCACATGCAATGTGTGTATAAACTTACAAAAAATTCTGTTTCTTTTGATTAATGTATTTTTTGTTATCTGAGCTCTATTGTTGCCTTTCAAAATTTTGTCTTAGCAGGAGCACCTCGGTGGCTCTGTCAGTTGAGCGTCTAACTCTTAATTTAGACTCATTCATGGTCTCGCAATTGGTGGGTCTGAGCCCCGCATCAGGCTCTGTGTTGACAGTGGAGATACTGCTTGAGATTCTCTTTTTCCCTCTCTCTCTGTTTCTCCCCGACTTGTGCTTTCTATATATAAACAAACAAACAAACAAAACTAAAACTTTGACATATCAAAATGTCTTTATGAAATCAGTATGACTAATACAAAAATGTTAACTGCTATTATTCTTATTAGGGACCTGATCGTATGATTTGAGAATGTTAGAAAAGTTAAATCACAAAAAAAAGAATTAATTTTAATCTGAGGACTAAATTGAAAGCTAATAAACAACTTTCTCCAAAGCTCTATCCATCATTTTACATGTTTTTGTTTTTTCAGATGGATGTGCCTCCAATCCTCCCCTAATTCTAGCAAATTCCGATTGTCATGTATGTAGGGCACATGTGTCTGTCTTCCATTTAGTATGAAATAAGTTACAATGTTACTATTCAACAGCTGTTTTAATTATGTAAGCAGGATGTGAGGAAATACCAACATTTTTAGGCAATTTAAGAAGCAACCAAAAGTAGTAATTAATTCCTTACTGATTTAAGTCTTTTAATATTTTGGATAGTTCTTTCATTATAGATAAGATCACATTTCATGAATACATTATAAAAGTTTTGTACAAAAAAAGCCTTTTTAATATTTTAGCAGATGGTCAAATAAAATAGGATTATTTGAACTAGATTATAGTAAATTCTCTAAAAGGAAGTAATTCTGAAGGACAAAATATAGAGGATGACTTTCTTGCAGACATGTAAGCTTAACCTACAGTTGTTCCTGTTGTTGTTGTTGTTTTAATGAAACAGCTAAGCATACAGTTAGTTACAGGGTTATATGTAAGGTACATGTACGTTTTATGATCAATTTCCATGTACCTTTCTCAGCTCTGTAAATGTTGACATTCTCCGTATTTGGTTTGGATGTTTAAACCAGTATAAGTACACTTAAAACCCTCTGTCTGCCTAAACATTAGGTGCTTATCAATTCTATCCCTAATTTTATTAATTGTAATTAATTTAAAATGTACACTGTTAATTTTCAGTTTTTAAGTTTACTTATTTTGAGGGTTGCTTAAGTGGCTCAGCCAGTTAAGTATCCAACTTCAGCTCAGGTCATGATCTCACAGTTCGTAGATTCAAGCCCCACATCAGGCTCTGTGCTGACAACACAGAGCCTGAAGCCTGCGTGGATTCTGTCTCCCTCTTCCTTTGCCTTCTGCTTACCCCCGCCCTCCCCCCACACTGTCTTTCTCTCTCTTTAAAAAACAAACATTAAAAAATTTTCGAGAGACAGAGACAGCAGGAGTGGGGGAGGGGCAGAGAGCGAGGGAGACATAATCTCAAGCAAGCTCCATGTGGTCAGCGTGGAGCTGAAGGGGGCTTGAACTCATGAAACTGTGAGATCATGACCTGAGCCTAAACCAAGAGTTGGCCGCTGAAGCCACTAAGCCACCCAAGTGACCCTAGTTTTCATTTTTTATATTTACATGTTATACTATACACATCCCTTGTGATATTACTGTATTTATTTTAAATTCTAGGCTTTAGGACATGAACATATTACAATGTGTTTTTTATTACTTAGGTGCAGACAATTAGACTGTTCCCACATTTTCACTATTGCAAGCGATGCTGGAAGTGAACATTACTTTATATGTGTCTTTGGGAACATATTATGACTCTGTTTCAAGAGCAGTATCTCTGACTTCAGCATGCATTAGATACCAGGAAGTCTTGTTAAAATACCAGTTGTTGGGCTCCAGAGTTTCTGATTCAGTAGGTCTGAATAACTATGCTTCTAATAAGTTCTCTTATGATATTGATCCTGCTGAATTTGAGAACTACTGGTCTAGAATATGAAGATTTAAGTATAATCACCTGATCAAAGGCAAGCTATATCTTCAACTTATAATACATAATGTCAAATTGCTCTCCAAAGTTATTGTGTCAAATTATACACAAATTTGAGCAGTGTATGAGAGCTCAGTTTTTTCCATATTGTACCAAGAATTGAGACGGGCAGTTTTGTGTAATAATTGCCAATCAGATGAGTGTAAATGATAATTATTTGTGCTCTACTATTGACACTGAACATGTGTTCAAATGTTTACAGACAAAATCGCTTTCCTTTTCTGTGGATTGCCTATTTGTAGTATTTGCCCATTTTTCTGGTGTATTACGTGTATTCTGGTGTGTATGTGTGTTTTTCCTTATCAATTTATAGGGACTCTTTCTACTTAAAAAAATTAATCTTTGCTAACTGTAAGTGTTGTTAATATCTTTTCTAAACCTCTGATTTTTTGTTACTCTGTTTAAATTTAAATTTTAAAAAATTCAGTATGATTAAATGTTTCAGTTCTTTACATTGGAACTTATTATTTCAGTATTTTGTTTAAAACCGATTCCCTTTCTAAAGATCAGTTTTAAAGTTTAATTTTTTTCATTATTTTAGTCTACCTTGCTTTTATGTTAGTATACATTGTCAGCTAAGAATCTAATTTTATTTTACATACTTATATAAAGAAAACCAATTATGCCATCTTTTCTACACTAATTTAAATGTGGGGTGCCTAGGTGGCTCAATTGGTTAAGCATCCAACTTTGGCTCAGGTCATGATCTCATGGTTCATGAGTCTGAGACCCACGTCAGGCTTCACACTGTCAGCTCAGAGCCTGGGGCCTGTTTCAGATTCAGAGGCTGTCCCCTTCTCTCTCTGTCCCTGACCCACTCGCACTGTCTCTCTCTCTCTCTCAAAAATAAATAAGCATTAAAAAATTTAATCCTCTCTGTGTTATATTTCTAATTTATATATTTGATATGAATGTGTTGTTCATCTTTCTTTTCTGACCAAATGTTTTTCTATTTCAGTGCTGACATTATTGTTAGTTCCTACATCTGTATGTATTGTATGTCATTTTTTTAAGCTTGGTTTTCTATTTCACGATTGTCTTAGCTATTCTGTCTTTTATTCTTCCATTTGAATTTTGGATCAAGTTCTGTGAAACCTGATGAGATTGTAGACCGCTTTGTGGAACATTGACATACCCATGACATTCTTTTCCCATTTGTGGACAAAATATACCTCTCCATTTATTTAGTTATTACTTTGTATTTTTTCATGTTTTTTTTAACGTTCTCTAGGAAATCCTACATAATTTTAATAGACTGAAATCTAGTATCTTACATTTTATATTGTGATTATTAATGGTATTTTAGAATCACAATTAAAAATTGGTTATTACTGACTTTTCTAAATGTTTTTATTTTCTTCAGTGAGGATCTTGTAGGCAATAAAGTTCCTAAACCCTCTCAGTACCTTCTATTGATTTGTAGAGCCCTTTAATTTTCTGTGTAGACGTTCTTCCTCTTCTGCCTATTTTTTTCTCTCATTTTCTTATTGCTTTTACTAGTATCTGCAGTAAAATTTTGAATAGAGGTTTGATTCCTAATATCCTTACTATATTTTTCCTGATACATATGCAGATGTTTCTAAAGTAACTTTATATAGTAAAATATTTGTTGAAATTTTTTGGTCCTTACCTTCATCAGGCTAAAGTAATTTTCTTCTGTTCCTATTCTTACTTTGCTAAGATAATTTTTTTCATTGTTGATTGTTTTTGTTCTGTATTTACATCAACTTCTTTTGGGGAATGCTTATTTTTTCTTTGATGTGTTGATGTATTACATGAAAATATTTGCTGATAGGGGCGCCTGGGTGGCTTAATCGGTTAAGCGTCTGACTTTCGCTTAGGTCATGATCTCGCGGTTGTGGGTTCGGGCCCCGCGTCGGGCTCTGTGCTGACAGCTCGGAGCCTGGAGCCTGTTTCAGTCTGTGACTCCCTCTCTCTCTGACCCTCCCCTGCTCATGCTGTCTCTCTCTCTCTCCTAGAAATAAATAAAACATTAAAAAAAAAAAAGAAAATATTTGCTGATAATGAACCATTTTTAAATTTCTGGAACTATTAAATTATAGCTCCTTTACACTATCTCCAATTAATGAGCTCCATAGATGGCACAAACTACATTCTATCAATCAATAAGTATTTATTAATCACCCTCTTATTACTAATAAATCATTTTCAGCTTCAGTCTTAAACCAAACAGTGAATTAGGGGATCACTTTTACTTTCCATCCAGAAAATATAGATAGTAGATTACTGTCTTGCTAGGCAAAGAGAGAAGAGAGAAAGAGAGTTAGAAATCTATCACGAACTATTGCTGCAATAAATTGTCCCCAAATTTAGCAGCTTAAGCCAGTAAACATTTATTTTTCTCACAAAGTTTCTGAGAGACAAGAAACAGGAGCAACTTAGATGGGTGATTTTGCTCATGGCCTCCTTCAAGGTCACAATCAAGTTGTTGGTCAGAATGGGAGTCATCTGAGTGGATTGGAGATTCTGCTTTCAAGATCACTCACAAAGGGCTGTTGGCAAAAAGAAGCTTCAGTTCCTCCCCATGTGGGCCTTTCATAAAGCCGCTTATACAGCATGAGAGTTGACTAACCCAGATCAAAAGATCTGAGGGAATTAGAGAGATAAAACCCAAAACAGAAATAGGGTGTGTGTGTGCATCTTATCTTCTGCCATATTCAGTTTTTTAGAAGAGAGGCCCTACACTCAAAGGGAGAAAGGGAAGTATATTCTGCTTTAATAATTTGAGGGCCTGTTTTTATTTATTTTTTATTTTTTTAATATCTTTTTATTTATTTCTAGGGGAGAGAGAGAGAGACACAGCATGAACAGGGGAGGGTCAGAGAGAGAGGGAGTCACAGACTGAAATAGGCTCCAGGCTCAGAGCTGGCAATCAGCACAGAGCCCGACGCGGGGCTCGAACCGACGAACCGCGAGATCATGACCTAAGCGAAAGTCGGACGCTTAACCGACTAAGCCACCCAGGCGCCCCTGAGGGCCTGTTTTTAAAATCACACCTACAAACACTGTTTTTCTCTGACAGTAAATGTCAAATATTCTTCAACTCTATATTACCCGATTGTTCACAGTGTGTTCCAATTGTTCCTTTTGGGCTAGGATAACAAGGCTTTACTTATTTTTGTTTCCTCCATAACTTAAGCCAAGCAACTGTATACTCCAATCTGGCTGTGGAAAATTCCAGAAAAAGTGATGCTTTGAAATTTTTAATTTCAATGCTGAGAATAGGAGAATGGTATAAGGCAATATTTTGGTGTGATTTATTTATGACTGGGCCTAATGTTTTTGCAACCTGTGATTGGAATATCAAATAGTTTACATTATTCTTAGAATATTATAATTTTCACATGTGTAACAGCAATAAAATAATATAAATCTAAATCCATGTCATTAGAGGTCTTATGTGTTGTTATATATACATTATTATATTTAAAAGTAAGGCCAGATTTATGTGATATATAGGATTTAGCAGCTTTCATTAATTTATACAGATCATCAAAATAACTTGGATTAAAAATGGAATCCGTATAATTTGTGTATTAAAATTTAAAAAATGGAGAATCTTTCATCTTGTTAGTAAACAGTAATTTACTCTATTTTACTATCAGAGAATATCAAGCTTTAAAATTAATAAATATCATATGAGACTAATCAAATTTAATCAGAAGGAATTTTTGCCAAATATATAAATGGATTAAATTATATACAAACAGACGTTGTAGGCAATGCTCACATTGACACCAGCTGTTTGTATCTGAAATACCACGTTAATGTGGACATTGAGTTTTTTCTTTCTGCATAGCTACAATAGTGATCATTATCTCAAAAGAAATATCAATGAATTCTATCTCTGGGCTTCCTTCAGCAAGGAACTCACAAAACAAATATTGGAGCCCAACTTACCAAATCTACTACAAATTCATCTGGCCAGAAACCATTGTCAGAAAACTACCATTCCTTTTTGCTGTTGTAAAAGCTTTTTTTTTTTTAAGTTTATTTATTTTGAGAGAGAGAGAGACAGAGAAAGTACGTTCGCACGAGGGGCAGAGAGAGAGGTTTACAAGCAAGCTCTGTGTTGTCAGCACAGAGCCCAATGTGGGGCTCAATCCCACAAACCATGAGATCATGACCTCAGCCAAAATCAAGAGTTGAACTCGTAACTGACTGAGCCAAACAGGCGTCCCCTTTTTTGCCATTTTAAATGTCCCAGAGTACATACCATCTGTTGCCTGACTCAGCTTTCCTGATTCAGTTGGATATCCTTTCTCTTGCATAAAAAACTGAAGTATCTTTTTTCAAAATGACTCTTTTGATGTTCCAATATGCTCCTTCTGAGTTTTCTTTGAGAAGATATCCATTCTTTTCCAGAGTTTTTGTAATACGTGCTTGCAGCTGAGCAACAGCCTAGTTACTCTGTCAATGGCTCTAAATTCCATTCTTCTAAGTACGTGACAGTTCTTACAGTGCCCTTGCCATGAACCTTCCGTGTGTCATGACATGTGTGTGTCATGGCATGTGTGTGTCTGTGTCCTTTACTGTTCTTTTTTGTTTCTCTACCACTTCCTCCCTCATATTACCTCATCTTCCCTAAAATCTGAAGGAGAATGAAGGAATATAATCATTTCAGGAATAGATGATTACATTTCAAAGATGTAATCATTGAAGACTTTCATTTCAGAAACACAAGGTTAATTGACTGTGGAGAGATCAAAAATCATTCCAATTCTTTTGGGTTTCCAACCTCAGTTCTGTATCTACCCAAAGTACTTTTCCACTCACAACTTAATTCTCTCTCTTTAATTTTCCTTTTACCTATTTTTGTGTCTCTTCCCTTCACTTGTTTTCTCTCTTCTGTCATTAATTAGTAAGTTCTTGAAAGTCTTACTCACTTCTTTGCTTCACCACTAAAATTTTACCAGTTTCACTTTATTTAGTTAATTTCAGTATTTATTGAGTTATTATTGTCTACTGACATCTTACAAGTGGGCTTTAATCATAACCATTTTCCTAAAGTAGTTGTCATCATAGTCAAGTCTTAGATTAAATCAACTGCCATTTCTAGCATCTTAAATATTTTTCCATACCTATTATTATTGATCATCTCATTGTCTTAAATGCGGATATGTATGTGTATATATTTGATTTTTATTGAATACTGATTCTCTCTTTTTAAGAATCCCTTCAGTTTTTATTCTGTTCCAGCTCTTTTTTCAGAGGCCTATTAGCTATAAATTAAAAACAAACAAACAAACAAAACCAATCTTGAGATATTACTCTTTCTTAGTTGGTACTTAAGGAACTTCTCAGATTAAGTAGTTTAGCACTTGTATATGGACTAATTTAAGACCCTATGGCTACCCCAAGAAAAAATTCAGAAAAATGAATAAAACAGATTTAATTTTTACAGCTGTTCTCCTCATTTAAGATGTGGATATGGGAAACATTACCATTCTGTTCACTTTAGTTAATGAGTTCCCACTTGTAAAACTTTCACATGTTGAGAGCTCCCACTTGTAAAAAACATTACCTTCAGTTTGAAGAATTCCTCTAAAACCCTTCTTCTTCTTATTTGCCTTTTGTCATATTTTCAGATACCATAATAATGGTGTAATGCATAGGCTAAGGTGTCTTAAATGTCTTAGTGAGTACATTAAGATACAGCATATGTTCCCCCAATGGCTGTCAAGATTGATGGAAAAATTAATATTCTATTAAAACTATTAAATATCACAGAAAACCATTTAATGTTGACAGATTTTCTCTTCAACAAGTGATGTTAATCTTTAATTCAATCACCTAAATTATCTGAAATGCCCCTAAACTAATTCCAGGCAATGTATTTCAGCACTTAACAAGCTGAAAATTCTGTAGTTTTCAAGGTTATGTTTTCTTCACAAGTTAATCAATTAACCAAGAATAGTGGTTCCATTATTCTGTGGACTTGCATAAATACATATGTGTTGCTTATTACAGTGCATAATGATTATAGCCAATTCACATGCAACACCAGGCAATTATGTTAAACATCGTTTTTAAGTAAACTGTTTTATTGAAATATACTTCCAGAAAAGTTCACAAGTCCTCCATGCACAGTCTGATGAATTTTGGCAAAGGACCCCTAACATGTAACCAGTTTGCAGATCAATAAATAAAACATAAAATAACCATACTTTGTGACATGTTTTTATTCTGTTGTGAAGAAATGTTTAATATGAAATTTTTGGTGTTTATTTTTTACTCCTGAAAAATACACGAAAAAGAAATCAACATAAACAATTGTCCACATACCAAATAAAAAGGAGATTTCAGTGACAGAATGTATCATATATAAGTGTTTTAATATGGTTTTTATTATTTACTTTTATGAACTTTATTTCTTTGAAAATAACCTGATTGTAGCAATTCTATATGGTGTGGCTATGTTGACTGTTGAGGGACAAATGTTCGTTGTCTTGGTAAAACTTCTACTGTGTTAGTTGCTGTTGTTTGGTTTTATATTGAACTTCCGAAAGGTGTAGAATGCCTCATAGGAGAAGTCTCTTTCTGTGTAGATTCTGTGTTGTACTAAATGTGTCACCTCTGAACACTGTGTCCACTGTATTTTAGTGCAACGAGATGTTTCCATGTCACATAGCAGAGGGAGGCAGATTAATAGGGAGTTCTAGCTGGAAATTTCTTCCCTGTTATTGTTCTCCCACAGCAGTTGATGGCTAAGTTAATTCTCTTTAGTTCTGTCATGCTCTAAAGCACACATTGCCAGGCAATGGTAAGCTTTATGAGGGAAAAAAAAAAAAGAAGCAATGGTGTCCATCAAAGTCTTAAAGTTGCATTTTTAAACTTTGGCTCGACCTGATGTGCCATTCAAAGAAGCTTCAAAAGATTATTTTTTTAAAGAAAGGTTCAATATGTCCCGAGGCTATCGGTTTTGAGTTAAACTGGGTGAAGTAGAAATATTTTACTCATCAGCTTTGCAGTCACAGCGTTTGCCTCAGCTAGAACAAAACTGCTGAGGCATTTAGAGAAAATTAACCCCCCATCCTGGCGGCCAGATGTGACTGGTTTCTGATGAATGCACATGAGTGGGCTGAAAAATCAGGAGACTGTGAAATTCCTGTCAGGTCCGTGCAGTGCAGAATGGGCTATTGACTGCTTTCTACATTTCCCTCCATCATTCTTCTTGAACACTGCCATTAATTTCCTCTCCTACTCTGACTTGCGTTTTTGCCCCTTCCCTCTTCCCTTTAGTTTTGTCAGCTGCAAAGAAGGATACACAAGGTGTGGCAGAATCACTTCAAACTGGTGGTCCTCTGCGGCCAGATGAGGCTGGCCAAGTTCCAGACAGACTCTCAAGAGAGTATTCAGAAAATATTAGCTGTGCAGGTAGGTGATTGCGGGGAAGTAGGAAAGATCATTCTGATCTAGATTGAAAAGCAAATGATGGGTAGTGTGATGAAGCATTAAAACCATATCCCATCAGAGTTTTATAAATTTTTAACCTCTTTAATAAACTGGAATTGCATGAAGGATGAATTCAGTAAGTTAGCATATATATACCACGCATACTTTGGGGGAAAAGGGAGATTGAAGTTATTTTTCACAAACCTCAAAACAGCTTTTTATAAATATGTTTGGTATAAATATATTTTTTCAAATATTCAGGCTTTGCACATGCCATTCATCTGTTCAAGAGATACTGTCAACAGTTGCCTTGTGTTGCCTTTGTGTGAAATCCACTTCAGTGAAAATGAAACTAATGTTCATTTTATTTAACTGTTTGCTTTCCCCTTCCATTTTCAAAGAGGCTCATCCTCCTAAGATTTGGAGATAACTTCATTTGAAAAATAAGCAGTTTGGGATTAGAATGTAACTGTGGTTCCAGATATGTGTGAAATTTGACTATTTGTCTCTGTAAAAACTTTAGTGGATCAATTGTCTTTATTTGAAGACTCTGATCTATTTAGAAATCCCTATTAATTATGTGAAGGCTATTATTGGAAAATTAAAATTTTAATTATTTTAATATTTGAAATGTTATAATATGCATAAAAATAAATTCCCAAAGGAAAACAAACACCACCTTGTTCTAGTAAAAAGACAAAAACAAAAACAAAATAAAAAGTACCCGATCTATAAAACAAAATGCACATGCTCTTTAAAACCGCAATTTTAATTAACTTGCAGCATAAACAATGCATGCTGAACCTAAACACACCAGACCCTTTTTAAAATATATTAATTACGTATGCATTTCATGATGCTTTTGCCACAATTAAAGGATTCTGCAAAACATTTCCAAAGCTGGTGGCTTTTTTTTTTTTTTTCATTTTTTACTGGTGGCTATTTTTGCTATATTTCTCTGAGAATGTGTATGTGTGTGTGTGTGTGTGTGTGTGTGTGTATCCCATATGAAGTACATTTATACGGTGTATATAGATGCTATTTATATATACTGTATAAGGATTTCACTAATAATGGATTACGACAAAAATTTTAAATAATAGAAATTTATAGTTTTGAAAGGTAGAGCTTAAACATGTAGGTTGAATAGAGATTCATATACAAACTCGAGTATAAATTACAATTGCTGTACTTTTAAAGACGGTAGCTTGTGTTTCTTTTCCTTAAAAGTCTGTTAACAGGTAGTACATTAAAAATTAGGAAGTGACTGTGACCTGTGATTCCCTTTTAAATAATCAAAGATAATTTTGCATGTTCTAATTATCATTTTAGGAAAATACCATACTATTGCCTAAATATAAACATTCTTAAAAATCTTACAAATTATAAACCCTCATTGTGAATTAGGATGTATTTTGAATTATTGATAATGTCAGTAGAAACTTTTTGAATGTCAGTTAAATGAACTCTCAAACTTATAATAATCCTTATTCTAAGTTTTTATTGAAATTCACCAATACATTTTTTTACCAAACTTAATTTTAAATTACTTATTTTGATGGTTGTTGTATGACAGTGGAAATGAAAGGTTAGAAACGATAGGTTAGTATCAGTAGGACAACTCAACTACTTTGCATTTAGACAGAGAGCAGCAAGGCTGGGTTGCATTTGGGGAACTTGAGGAACATAATTTAGTGGATTCTTATCTGATGGAGATGACTTTAATTTGGAATATTTCAACTTTGGCTTGTAACAGAAATATAAAAATAAAACTTTCAGAATCTTGCCATAGAACTGTAGAAACATAGGCAATCCTCTGAAAACCTTGAGTCCTAAACCTCTCAGCATGACACACAGTGACCTTCATGACCCAAGCCTTGCCAACTTTCCCAGCTTCATCTCTCTCACATTAGTTCCTGAATGTCTATTTCAGCCACTTCAAAATTTCTCTGGTGTAAAACCTGTGAACTCCTTCTTCTTCCCTGTGCCTAATTTCTTACCTCTTTCTGGAATACTCTATCTTGCCTGTTAAGGAACACCTGATTCAAATCAAACATCTCCTCTACAAAATCCTTTCTGAGCATTTCCCCAGTTTTCTTTTTCTTTGACTTCTTACTATATTACATACATATCATGAAACCACAGTTTATTCCTACTCCTGTGCTTTTCTGCCTAGAAGATTCTAAGCTTCTTTAAAGCTTTACAAACATCAGTGAAATTAGTTCAATTCTTGCTCAGTTGTTTCTTAGTGTGTATGATAGCAAGCCATTAAGGTTTTCTGAAAGTATCTCATAGCTACCTTGTTTTTACTTATTATATCAAAAATCTTTAAATTAGAACATGATCGTGTGATTTAATATGTTTGTAAAGTGAATCTGCTGGTGTCAATCTCTACAGTTAGAGTCAAGATGGCTAAAAATTGCTTAACAAACCAGATGGCACTACTCTCTGTTCTCATATGATTTTTTTAGCATGTCAATACTAGGAAATCTAATGTTTTCTATTTTGAAGCTAGTATTAAAATGATGCCATAAGATATTAGTAAATTATTTGATGAGAAAACCATCTGATGAATCTTTTTAAAAGTAAATTATATATAACTGATATTGAGCAAAAGCAACTCAAAATAAATGTTAAGCAGAAAACAGAAACTTTGTTTCACCCTTAGACTTGGAACAATTACTTGCAGGACTATCAGGAATAAAAAAGCGTAACTGGTAAATCTGCAGACGGCAGAAAACCAAGTGGGCCAGACAAGCTTTTGAATAACAGTGATCAAGCAGAAACCAGTTAGATGAACTATTTCTGAAATAAAGGATTGGTGTATTAGACATCAAAGCTATTTATTTAAAAAAATATGTATAATATATATGCAATTATATATTTTATATGTAATTTTAATATGATCTGAAGTGAGCTATTACAATCTTAGGACGAACAGCATGTTCCAGGTGTGGCAAGCATATGAGACTTATTGACAGCGCAGGGCATATTTTTTTAGTCCTAACCTCATATCCAAGCCTCTATGAAGTACCATTATTGCATTATTTTCCTCTTTTTACTTTTAATTTATTAAGCACAGTGATATTTATTTTTTTAATGTTTTTTTAATATATTTCTAGAAGAGAGAGAGACAGCGGGAGCAGGGGAGGGTCAGAGAGAGAGAGAGAGAGACAGAATCTGAAACAGGCTCCAGGCTCTGAGCTGGCAGCCAGCACAGAGCCCGACGCGGGGCTCGAACCCACGAACTACGAGTTCATGACCTAACCGAAAGTCGAACGCTTAACCGACTAAGCCACCCAGGCTCCCCAAGCACAGTGATATTTAATACCTCTTTGGCATCTCATTTGGAAAAAAAGATGAGGTTAACTCATCATTTAAATGAGAATATGATGTGGCAACAGAATGTTCATGTGATCTTAGACTTTATAGGCACGGATGTTTTGTCTTGTTAAAGGAGATGATAGTTCTATTGCATTTTCCAAAAGTTGGGTATATCTGCAGTATTTTATACAGGTATGGGAACTATAGTTTAAGGGCCATATTGATACACTAGAAAGCAGCAATCTAATAAAAATCAGGGAGAAGGAGAAATATACAAATTTAGAATGTTTAATTATAAAAGGAAAGGTCTTTGGAAAGACAAACATCTTAAGGGTTAAGTGAACATTGGCACATATATATTTTGTTGACCTCCAGAGGGCAAAACTTGGACCCATGTTGGAAGAGGTTGGATGGTGAGTTTGGACTCAATAGGAATACACTCTTCAGCAAGTATTTCTGTCCAAGCATGCACTGCTGTTGCTCCAGCAGAAGCACTGCAGAGGTTGAGGGAGAGCAAACTGGCCAAGAGTCAGCCCGAAGATCACCTCCTCAGGCTGTACTCCTGGATTGTTCACCTGACCTCCTTGCACAAACGTTTGTGTGTGGTCTGTACATCTTCACCCACTAGAATGTGAGACTTCTCCATTCAAAAGCATGTCTGATTTGTTCATCTTTATCTTCTTAGCACCAACAACAGCTCTTGAAACATAATTACTTAAAATCGTTGAGTGAATTGATAGTTATGTGAATTGATTAAGTGGTTTATTAAAATTAAATGTGATAACCTCAAAGGTCCTTTCAAGTTCTAGGTACCTACAACTCTGTAAGTTAGTAAACAAAAGCATTCTCAAGGTGCTTTGCCAAGAATTTTGATGACACAGAAGTAAGGTATTTAATCATTTCAGACATGTGCATGCACATGCACACACACACACACACACACACACACACACAAACAAAATGCATATAGGCACAGACCAATTTCTTATTTTGGAAGAGAACTATGTGAATCTTAAAATGCCAGGGAAAAAAATACAGGATAAAAATCTGAAGTCTCTTGGTTGAAAGCTGGGAAGATGATGGAGTAGGAGGACCCTAAGCTTGCCTTTTCCCATAGATACAACTAGATAATGCTCACATCAGCATGAATAACTCAGAACATGACTTGAAGACTGGCAGAACAAACTCACAACTAAAATTAGAGAAGAGGCCACACTGAAGAAGATAGGAGGGGTGAAGATGAGGTTTGGGAGTGAAACAGATCAGACCATGACCGTCAGCAGAGGGGAGGGAGCCTATGATATGGAGAAGGGCAAAACAGAGACTATCACACCAGAGAGCCCTCAAGGGAAGAGGAATCCCCATAACATTTGACTATGAAAGCAAGAGGGGCCAAATCTCATGAGTTTTTACAGCTACCAAGACTTAAAACCTAAGATTTTAAAAATCAGAGGACTCAGCTCTGGGAGAGCCTGGAGGCTCTGAGGAAGGCGAGTCCTCACCCTTAAGGAGACATGCCAACAAAAGCCAGTGGAAATACAGCATGGAAGCAGCAGTTTGGAAAATACCAGGGGCATACAGAGGGAGAGTTATTTACTCATTATAGAGCATGACCAGAGAGGCAGTGATCAAGGGGAGACCTCTCCAGAAACAAAGGGGCTGGAAGGTGCCTTTTACCTCCTTTGCCTGAAGGAGCCTGAATTAGCCTGAATAAGCACAGGGCCACCTGTGGGGACCAGCGTCACACTGACACTTGACACTTGCTAACTGATTAGCTTACACCAAGCCCCATCCCCCACACTTCTGTGGATTCACCTTTCCAGTCACTCTTGCCTCAGTCCCAGCCTTGCAGGTACCCTTCCCCAGGAGACCAGCACAAACCCCGCCAACATGTCATCTCCCAACTGGAACGTTTTGTGGAACCTCAGTTCCAGCAGCCACAGTAGCAGTGGCAGTGGCAGTGGATCTCATTTCACAAGCAGACTAGCACATACTTTCTTAAAATGCACCCCACCTGGCCAGGGACCAAACATTGCACATAACAGCAAAGAAAGCCTCTTTAAATGGCTGGGCTGAAGGAAACAGTGGCTAGGACACAAGAGCAGGGCACACACAACCCACATAGGAGACCTGTAGTGCCAGGTCCTAGGGAGCAGGGGACATTGCAATGCAGGATACTATAAGCTGTCTTCTTCATAAAGCCATTGCATTCAAGAGCAGTAGATGTAGCTAACTTTACTAACACCAAGAAACAGACACAGAGAGATAGAACAAATGAGGAGACAGAGGAATATGTCGCAAATGAAAGATCAATTCAAAGCCACATCAAGAGAACCAGAAAATGGATGTAAGTAATATGCCAGATAGAGAATATGAAGTAATGATCATAAAGGTACTCACTGGACTTGAGAAAGAGTGGAAGACATTAGTGAGACCCTTAACAAAGATTTTTTTTAAATCAGAGATGAAGAACACAACAAATGAAATTAAAAATACACCTGATGGAATAAATAGCAGGCTAGAGGAAGCAGAGGAACAAATTAATGACCTGGAAGACAAAGGAATGGAAAGTAATCAAGCTGAGAAAATAAGTGAAAAAAGAATTATGCAAAATGAGAATAGACTGAGGAAATTCCATGACTCCATTAAGTGTTATAACATTCACATTATAGAGATCCCAGAAGAAGACAGAGGAAAGGGGCAGAAAATGTATCTAACTAAAATAATAGGTGAAAATATTCCTAATCTGGGGAAGGAAACCAATACCCAAATTCAAAAGGCACAGAGACCCCCCAATAGAATCAACCAAGGAGATCCATACGAGACACATAGTAATTAAAATGTCAAAAAAGTAGTGATAAATAAAAAAAATCAAAAACAGCAAGAAAAAAAGCAGAGTTATATACAAAGGAAGCCCCATAAGGCTACCAGCAGATTTTTCAGCAGAAATTTTGTAGGCCTGAAAGGAGTGGCATGATTTTTTCAAATTGCTAAAAAGGAAAGTCTGCAGCCAAGAATACTCTATCCAGCAAGGCAATCATTCAGCATAGAAGAAGAGACAAAGAGTTTTTAACAGAACCAAAAACTAAAGGAGTTATGACTACTAAACCGGCCTTACAAGAAATATTAAAGAGGACTCTTTGAATGGAAAGGAAAGACCATAAGAGGAAAAAAAAGATGCACAGCAGCAGTAAAAATAAGTATGTCTGTAAAAAATCAGTCAAGGAATTTACAAAATAAAAGGATGTAAAATATGACACCATATACCTAAAACGTTGGTCGAAGGGTAGTAAAGAATGAGTGCAAACATAAGCAACCATCAACTTAATATAGACGGCTATATGCAATAGATGGTACATACAAACCTAATGGTAACCGCAAATCAAAAACCAGTAATAGATATGCAAAGACTAAAGAGAATGGAATCCAAGAGCATCACTAAAGAAGGCCAACAAACCATGAAATAGAGCACAGGAAGAAAAGATCAGAGGAAAACTACAAACACAACCACAAAACACAAAACAAAATGGCAATGAAAGCAAATCTATCAATAATCGCCTTGAATGTAAATGGCCTAACTCCAAACAAAAGACATAGGGTGACAGAGTGGATAAAGAAATAACACCCATCTATATGCTGCCTACAAGAGTCTCATTTCAGACCTAAAGACACATGCAGATTGAAACTGAGGGGATGGAGAGACACTAATCATGCAAATACATGTCAAAAGAAAGCTAGGAGTAGCAATATATATATATATATATATCAGACTAAATAGATTTTATTTTTTTTTAAATGTTTTATTTATTTCTAGGAGATATATATATGTATATATATATCAGACTAAATAGATTTTATTTTTTTTAAATGTTTTATTTATTTCTAGGAGAGAGAGAGAGACAGCGTGAGCAAGGGAGGGTCAGAGAGAGGGAGTCACAGACTGAAACAGGCTCCAGGCTCTGAGCTGGCAGTCAGCACAGAGCCCGACGCGGGGCTCGAACCCACGAACCGTGAGATCATGACCTAAGCGAAAGTCGGACGCTTAACTGACTAAGCCACCCAGGCGCCCCGGGACTAAATAGATTTTAAAGAGTATAATAAGAGACAAAGAAGGGCACTATATAATAATAGAGATAATCCAACAAGGCAATATAACAATTGTAAATATTTATGCACCCAACATGAGAGCACCCAAATATATAAAAAGAGTTAATAACAAACAGAAAGGAACAAATCAATAGTAATACAATAATAGTAGGGAACTTTAACATCTCACTTATACAGATAGACAGATAATCCAAACAGAAAAATCAGCAAGGAAACAGTGGCTTTGAATGACACACTGGACCAGATAGACTTGACAGATATATTCAGAAGATTTCTTCCTAAAAGAGCAGAATACACATTCTTTTCAAGTATATATGGAACACTCTCCAGAATAGACTATATATTAGGCCACAAAGCAAGTCTAAACAAATTCAAAAAGATCTAAGTCATACCATGTATCTTTTCTGACCACAGCACTATAAAACTAGAAACCAATCACAGGAAAATGAATTTGGAAAGAACACAAATATATAAAGGTTAAGTAACATGCTACTGAACAATGAATGGATCAATCAAGAAATTAAAGAAAAAAATAAAAACTATGTGCAACAAATGAAAATGAAAACATAATGGTCCAAAATCCTTAGATTTTTGCAGCAAAAGTAGTTCTCAGAGGGAATTTCATGCAATAAGGCCTACCTCAAGAAACAAGAAAAATATCAAACAAACGACCTAAGCTTACATCTAAAGGAGCTAGAAAACAAAGAAAACCCAAAACCTGGAGAAAGAAGGAATAATAAAGATTAAAGCAGAAATAAGTGATATAGAAACAAAAAGCAATATAACAGAGCAATGAAACCAGGAGCTGGTTCTTTTAAAGGAGCAACAAAATTGATAAACCCCTAACCAGACTCATCAAAAAAGGAGAGAAAGAGAGATTTTTTTTTTGAATTTGAATTTTGAATTTGCTTATTCAAATAAGCAAAATCACGATTGAAAGAGGGAAAATAATAGCCAATTCCACAGAAATACAAACTATGTAAGAGAATACTATGAAAAATTATATGCCAACAAATTGGACAACCTAGAAGAAATGGATAAATTCCTAGAAGCATATAACCTACCAAAACTGAATTAGGAGGAAATAGAAAATAGAATGCCCAATTACCAGCAATGAAATTGAACCAGTAGTCACAAAATTCCCAAAACACAAAAGTTCAGGACCAGATGGCTCCACAGACAAATTCTACCAAACAAAAAAAGAGTTAATATGTATTCTTCCCAAACTATTCTGAAAAACAGAAGATGAAAGAGCACTTTCAAATTCATTATATGAGACCAGTATTACCCAGAGCCAGATAAAGACACCACATACACACGCACAAATCGAAAACATTCCATGCTTATGTATTGAAAGAACACATATTGTTAAAATGTCTATACTGCCCAAAGCAATCCTCATATTTAATGCAATCCCTATTCAAAATACCACCAACATTTTTCACAGAACTAGAACAAGCAATCCTAAAATGTGTATGGAAACCCAAAAGACACCAAATTGCCAAAGCAATCTTGAAAGAGAAAAAAGCTGGAGGTATAATTTCAGTCTTCAAGTTGTATTGTATAGTTATAGTAATAAAAAGAGTATGGTACTGGCACAAAAATAGACACATAGATCAGTAGAACGGAATAGAAAGCCAGAAAAAAAAAGCATAATTATATGGTCATTAATCTTTGACAAAGGAGGAAAGAATATCCAATAGGAAAAAGACAGTCTCTTCAATAAATGGTGTTGGGAAAACTGGACAGCTACATGAAAAAAGGAAAAGAAAGAAAGAAAGAAACTGGAGCACTTTCTTACACCATACTCACAAAAATAAACTCAAAAAGAATTAAAATCTTAAATGTAAGACCTGAAACCATAAAAATTCCAGAAGAGAGCACAAGCAGTAAGATCTCTGACATTAGTCATAGCAACATTTTTCTAGATATGTCTCCTACGCCAAAGGAAACAAAAGCAAAAATAAACTATTGGGACTATCAAAAAAAAAAAAAACACAAAAAACAAAAGCTTCTGCACAGCAAAGAAACAATCAACAAAACTAAAAGGCAACTTAATGGAATGGAAGATGTTTGTAAATGACAAATGCAATAAGAGGCTAGTATGCAAAATATATAAAGAAATGATATAACTCAACACCCAAAACAAATAATCCAATTTAAAAATGGCCAGAAGACATGAACAGACATTTCTCCAAATAAGACATACAGATGGCCAACAGACACATGAAAAGATACTCAACATTGGGACATCGGGTGGCTCAGTCAGTTAAGCATCAACTCTCGGTTTCTGCTTAGGTCATGATCTCACAGTTTCATGATTTTGAACCCCATATTGGGCTCTGTGCTGGTAGTGCAGAGCCTGCTTGGGATTCTCTCCCTCTCTATGCCCCTCCCCCACTCAGGCTGCCTCTGTCGATAGATAGATAGATAGATAGATAGATAGATAGATAGATAGATAGATAAAACCTTAAATAAAAAAGATGCTCAACATCACTCATCATCAGGGAAATGCAAATCAAACCTGCAATGAGGTATCACCTTATACCTGTTAGGATGGCTAAAATAAAAAAAAATAAAAAAAAAACAAAAACAAGAAACAACAAGTGTTGGTGAGGATGTGGAGAAAAAATAACTCTGACACTGTTGATAGGAATGCAGACTGGTGCAACCATTGGAGAAAACAGCATAGAGGTTCAAAAAAAGAAAAAGAAAAAGAAAAATAGAACTACCTTACAACCCAGTAATCACACTACTGGTTATTTACCCCCCAAATTCAAAAACACTAATAAAAGAGATACAGACATTTCTATTTACAGAATTATTTATAATAGCCAAACTCTAGAAGCAGCCCAAGTGTTCATGGTGACGGAGATTAAAATAGTACACTTACCAGGATGAGAACTAGTGTATAGACTTGTTGAACCACTATATTGTATACCTAAAACCAATATAACACTGTATGTTAAGTATAGGAATTAACATTAAAAACTTAATTAAAAAACTCAAATCACTTAACAATGTAACATTGGAGAAAATCACTGAACCTGTGTGATCTTTTTAAGACAAAAGAAATTATAGAAACTTGGAGTTTTAAAATAAATACATTTAGAGACATTATGAGTGAGGAATAATATTAAATTATCTTACTGGTTAACATTACATAGTAGTAGAAAAGGTATTTAAGTATACTTTCCAATGGTTTAAGAATACACATTAGAAGTCTAGAAATAAAATTTGTCACTCCCAAACAACTAGAGGAAAAAAGACCATAACATATTGAAAAATTCAAAATTAAGAAGGAGGACAGAATTAATATAAAAATGTACAATGTAAGTCCAAACATATTGGTAATCATAACTACAAATTGTTGGGGGGGGTTTTGCACCATTTAAAGTTATAGATTTAAAGATTGGTCACAAAGCAAATTCCATCTCATACAGAAGAGATACACCTCTGACAAGCAGCCATTGAATGAACAGAATACAGAAAAAGAAATTCTAACTTTGTTAATAAATTATCATTTAAGGGGTGCCTGGGTGGCTCAGTCAGTTAAGCGTCCGACTTCGGCTCAGGTCATGATCTCACAGTTTGTGAGTTTGAGCACCGTGTTGAGCTCTGTACTGACAGCCCAGAGCCTAGAGACTGCTTCAGATTCTATGTCTCCCCGTCTCTTTGCTTCTCCCCCCACTCTGTTTCTCTCTGTCTCAATAATAAATAAACATTTAAAAAACTAGAAAGGGGCTCCTGGGTGTCTTAGTCGGTTAAGTGTCCGACTTTCGCTTAGGTCATGATCTCGCGGTTCGTGGGTTCCAGCCCCGCGTCGGGCTCTGTGCTGACTGCCAGCTGAGAGCCTGGAGCCTGTTTCAGAGTCTGTGTCTCCCTCTCTCTCTGACCTTCCCCTGCTCACGCTGTCTCTCTTTCTCTCCTAGAAATAAATAAAAATATTTTTAAAAAAAACTAGAAAAAAATTATCATTTAAAAGAGAGAGACTTTGAGGCAAAAAGGATTAAAACACTCACATACGGATATTTCATATGATAAAATATGTCACTTATTATGACAATTCAATCATGACCTTAATGCCCATGACAGCATAACTTCAGAACATAGAAAACAGGCACTGATTGAAATCCAGAGAAAAATGTAAAAATTTACAAATGCAATAGGAAATATTAGCACATTTTCTTCAAATTATTTGAAATGTGACACACCTCATTTTATCATACTTCACTTTATTGCACTTTGCATATGTTTTCTGCAAATTGAAAGTGTGTGGCAACAAGCATCAAGCATTTTCCGACAGCTTTTGCTTACTTTGTGTCTCTGTGTCATATTTTGGTAATTCTCGCAATATTTCAAACTTTTTCATTACAGTTATACTTATGATGATCTGTAATCAGTGATATTTGGTGTTACTATTATAATTTTTTGTGGGTGCCTCAAAAATACATATATGTTCATATGTATAGAATATGGTGAACTTAATCGATTAATATTGCATGTATCCTGTCTGCTCCATTGACTGGCTGTTATTTCATGTCTTACCCTCTCTTCAGTACTTCCTATTCCCTAAGATACAATAATATTGAAATTAGCCAATTAATAATGCTATAATGGCCTCTAAGTGTTCAGTGGAAATAAAGTTGTTTCATGTCTCTCACTTTAAATCAAAAGCTACAAATGATTACACTTAGTGAGGAAGGCACGTCAAAAACCAAATAGGCCAAAAATTAGGCCTCTTGTACCAAATAGCCACGTTGTGAATGCAAAGGAAAAGCTCTTAAAGGACATTAAAATTGCTACTCCAGTGAACACATGAATGATAATAAGGCAAAATAGCCTTCTTGGAGAAAGTTTTAGGGGTTTGTATAGATCAAACTAGCCACAAAATTCCCTTAAGCCAAAACCTAATCCAGGGCAGGGTCCTAACTCTTCAATTGCCTAAAGGCTGAAAGAGGTGAGGAAGCTGCAGAAGAAGAGCCTGAAGCTAGCAGAAATTGGTTCAAGTTTAAGGAAAGAAGCCATCTCCATAACATCAAAATGCAAGGTGGAGCAGCAAACTACTGATGTGGAATCTGCAGCAAGCTATCCAGGAGATCTAGTGGATCATTAATGAAGATGGCCACAATAAACAACAGATTTTTCAATGTGGACAAAACAGCCTTCTGTTAAAAGAAGATGCCATCTAGGACTTTCACAGCTAAATGAAGTCAATGACTGGCTTCAAAATTTTAAAGGACAAGCTAACTCTTTGCCTGTGCTCTAGAAATGAAATAGCAAAGCTTGGATGACAGCACATTTGTTTACAACATGGCTTATGGAGTATTTTTGGTAAAAATTCTACTGTTGAGATGGAGACTTACTGCTCAGAAAAAAAGATTCCTCTCTAAATATTACTGCTTACTGACAATGCACCTGGTCACCCAAGAGCTCTGACAGACATGTACAGCAAGATGAATGTTGGTTTCATGCCTGCTAAGACAACAATCATTCTGCAGCCCAGGGGTCAAAGAGTACTTTCAATTTTCAATGTCTTATGGAATACATTTTGCACTGCGAAAGCTGCTATCAACAGAAATTCCTCTAGATTCACCATTCTAGATGCCATTAAGGAAGAATATTTGTGATTCATGGGACAGGGTCAAATTATCAACATTAGTAGAAGACTGAAAGAAGTAGATTCCACCTTCATGGATTACTTTGAGGGTTTCAAGACTTCAGCGGAGGAAGTAACTACAGATATGGCGGAAATATCAGTAAAACTAGAATTAGAAGTGGAGCCTGAAGATATGACTGAATTGTACAACCTCATGAGAAAACTTGAACAGATGAGGAATTGCTTATGGAGAAGCAAAGAAAGTGGTTTCTTGACATGGCATCTGCTCCTGGTAAAAATGTGATGAACATTGTTGAAATGACAATGAAAGACGTAGAATATGACATAAACTTAGTTGATCAAGGAGTGGCAGAGTCTGAGAAGATTGTCTCCAATTTTGAAAGAAGCTGTACAGTGGGTAAAATGCTATCAGACAGCATCACATACTACAGAGAAATTGTTCACGTTGAAGAAGAGGCAACCAATGTGGCAAACTCCATTGTTGTCTTATTTTTTTTTAATGTTTTATTTATTTCTAGGAGAGAGAGAGAGCGAGACAGCGTGAACAGGGGAGGGTCAGAGAGAGAGGGAGTCACAGACTGAAACAGGCTCCAGGCTCTGAGCTGGCAGTCAGCACAGAGCCCAACGCGGGGGTCGAACCCACACACCGCGAGATCATGACCTAAGCGAAAGTCTGACGCTTAACCGACTAAGCCACCCAGGCGCCCCTTTTTGTTGTCTTATTTTTAAAAAGTGCCACAGCCACCTCAGTCTCAGCAACCACCACTCTACAGAGTCAGCAGCCACCAACATCAAGACAAGACCCTCCACCAGCAAAGGTTATGACTTGCTCACATGATGGTTAGCATTGTTTAGCAGTGAAGTATTTTTAGCTCAGTTATGTACAATTTTTTAGACATAATGGTATTGCACACCTAATAAACTACAGTGTAGTGTAAACATAACTTTTACATGCACTGGGAAACCAAAAACTTCATTTGATGTGCTTTATTTCAGTATTCACTTTTTTTGTGTTGGTCTGGAACTGCAATATCTCCAAGTTATGCTGCAAAGAAATTTAAGTTGAGAAAATATATTAATGTACTTTAATATTATGGCAGATTAAAGGAGAAATATTACATATATAATTACTCAATATATACTGAAAAATATTTACTAACAAAAGCAACATATAGTAACTCTAATAAAAGTCACTAAATAGGGGCGCCTGCGTGGCTTAGTCGGTTAAGCGTCCAACTTTTGCTTAGGTCATGATCTCGCAGTTCGTGGGTTCGAGCCCTGCGTCGAGCTCTGTGCTGACTGCCAGCTCAGAGCCTGGAGCCTATTTCCGAGTCTGTGTCTCCCTCTCTTCCTGACCCTCCCCTCTTCACACTGTCTTTCTCTCCTAGAAATAAAAAAAAAAAAAAAAGTCACTAGTTTGGAATAAAATTCTATTAATTTAATAAAATGTACTATCCAATAAATTACCGGTAGCATTTTACTAAAATCAGGCCAAAAGTGAGGATTCCATCTATCCTCATTACTATGTATTACTGCACTGAATCCTTAGTAGTGTATCAAGAAAAATAAATAAAAGGTAGAGATACTATATGGGGAAAAGGCAAAACTGTCATTATTTTCTGACAATATGATATTTCTCTTAGAAAATCAAAGGGATCAACTGAAAAGGTGTTACAATTAATAAGATAGTTATTTTAAATGAAAACCTGAAGTATAAAGTTCTAAGAATAGACCTAACTAATTTAGCTCATCCTTTTAACAAAGCTACAAAATAGATACTAAATAGATACTACTAAAAAGATATAAGCAAAGACCCAAATGAAAGTGACTCTATATTATCTTCACGGATGAAAAGATTGTACATATTGGGAAGATGCCAATTTTTAAGAGTCTCAACATTTGAAAAATCCGTAAATTCAATACAATCATACTCAACATCCAGACAAGATTTTCTGATGAATCTTGAGATTTCTAAATGCATTTGGAAGACAAAAATCCACAAGAATAGCTCTGACATTTAAAAAAAAAAATGTTTTTGTTGGAATTTGCATCAGGGTCTAATGCCATTGTGTAGGAAAACTTACCAAAAAAGCTATATTAATTAAATTAGAACAGCATAATATTAATGCAGGAATAAGTCAAAAGATCTTTAGAACAGAGTAGTTGGTAAACTTTTTCTTTACAAGGCCAAGATAGTAAATATTTTTAGCTTTGGAAGAAAGAGCCTTTGTTGCAACTAATCATCTCCCCATTGTACAGGAAAGCAATCTTATAAAATAGTATATGAATGAATACAACTGTGTTCCAACAAAAGTTTATTTACAAAACTGACAGCAGGCCTGAGGATGTGCACTGAAACAGAGAATCCAGAAATGCCTCACAAACATTTGGAATTTAGAATATAATGAAGAATTTCAAATTGTGTGTGATGAGGGTAAAGTATCTTGCCACCTATCTGAATGATAACAGTAAATATTTGAAGAATAAAGTAAAAGTTTATGTATGTTACATAATAAGCATTAAAAATCTATAATAACTTTTTTTTAAAAATATAGAATATTAAATAGTATTGAGGTAGGGAAGTCCTTCTTAAATAAGGAGAGAAAACCATTAGGAAAATATTGTTAAATTTGGATAAAAATAAAAACCCTTCCATGAAAAAAGATACCAAGTAAACGCACCAAACAAAAATTTTTGTTCTTATGGAACTTACATTTCAATGGGGAAAGCAAGACAGTAAACAAACAAGTTAAAAGTATAGTATTGCTATGTGCTAAGGAGAAAAATAAAATTAGGCTTTAAGTGGTGTATGAGATGGCAGGAGAGGTACTGAAATGCATTTTAGCAATTCATTATGCTTAATCACTTGTGTAAATAAATAAATAGTTCAAAATAGATTAAAGAGTACAGTTATTTTTGTTTAATCTCTCTGTGTTAAATTGAAAATACAGACTTAATGTCTTTGAATACCAAAGTTTGAGTTTGGGGGTAAGTGGCCTGGCAAGTTGATTGTTTACTTGTTTGGTGGTATCATCTGGAATATGAAACAGGTATAAACAACACCTATCCAATGTGAAAATTAGATGAGATGATGTATGCAATCAATGTACTCTGCTATGGTAAATAATTTATAACCTTAACTCATCTTCTCTTTTTTCCCCTAATGCTGTTGTAAGATGATTCATAAAATGAAACAACTTCTTGCCAAAATTTTCCAGAATTAATTAATCCCCAAAGCATTTATACATTCTAATCTTTTTACCTTCTGGAACTTGCTACTCTATATCTTGGGAATTCAAGAAACTAGGATCACTGCACCTAAGACCACCTAAGCTGATCTCTTCTATACCTCTACCTTTAGGACCGATTGTTTCCTTCTCTTTATATGCTGAAAGTACACCTTAGAATTCTATTTCAATTGATGTCGGGAAAGATGTAAATTTCCATAACATTGAAACACTGATTTCATTCTGTACTTATTGAATACCAATATAATGTATGCAATATACATCATGATCTTTGACCTTAAGCAAATTACAGTTAAGTTGAAGAATATAAGTTAATTTCAAGACACATTTTTGGAGTGTGCCTTCTATGTGAAAGGCATTTTTCTAGACACTCAAGTGTTCAAAGGTGGACGATGTAATGTTTCTTCAAAGAGCTTGCAATCTCAGAGGAGAAAGACACAATATATTGTGTTAATATAAATGATGGCAAGAAGAAAGACACTTAGCCCAGCCTGTGAATGTAAGGTCAGTTTGCCGAAAATGTTAGCTCATAACCAAAATCTTGAAAGGTGAAGGGATATCAACAAAATATGGGCAGGTGGGTATAGAAAGAGGATATGACTGGAACAAAGATATGTGAGAATAAAATGGAATAGTGCAGGGACACAGGAAATGGCAACTGATTTTATATTATTAGGGAATCGAATGTAATACAAGGAATATCAGAAATGAAATAAAGAGGTAGGTATAGAAAATACTAGGGAATAACTAGTTATATGGTTATGTGTTACCAGGTGTAGATAATAAACTTCTTGGCTGGGCAGTGGAAAAACCTACTTAGGCCTGAATTCAGAATACCATTGTAAAATAGATGGGACCTGAAACAGGCTTCCAGGAATAAGTAAGAATATAAATAGAGAAAGAGGGGCATTGTGTGAGCCGAAGGGGATAGAAACACTTTAAAGCAGAGGAAGTATAAAGGACTTGGAAAACAGATTCCATGTTTATGGAATAGACATTGTTTCATTTTCTTTTCTTTCTTTATTAAGGCATTTATCTTATCCTTATTGTATACCAGACATTGTTCTCTGTGTTTTATATATTTTAATTCATTTCATTCTTAAAGAGCCCTAGGAGGAGCTATCATAGTGTTCGCATTTTACAGAAGAGGAAACTGAAGTACACAGAGGTTACGTATTTTGCCCAGGATCATAGAGCTAATAGGAGACACAGCAATTTGGCCACAGATTACCTGCTTTTAATGACCACATTATGGCAATTTTCTGTGAGTTTGTTGCTGAAATTAGATTGTCTCAGAGGAAGACAGTGAAAGACAAGAGATGAAGTAAGGTCTTAAACGAGATTACAAATAACGGTCTGACTAATTTAGGTTTGGTATCAGGGAAGGCATTGAACATTCAATAAATAATTTTTGACCATTTATCAAACCAAGTGCTAAAATTTTAGTATGCTCTTTTCATATTTCTGCTCATTGTTTTAGAATAACTTAACTGTCAGCTACCAGTGGGGATAGCACTTAAACCACAAAAAGTATAAAAATAATACATTTATTTTGATGAAAAACATGAAATGCAGATCCAAATAAACTCAAAAGAATCCCCCCTTAAATACATTTACATGAAAAAATCATACCTATGTACATTGCAGTTAATATCTGAAAGCTAAAGATAATGAAAATTGAAGATAAAGATAAAATGTAAAAGCATCCAGAGAAAAGGAAATCAAACTTACCTCTAACATCTCATCAGAAACTATGGAGACCAGAGACATAGAAGAATATCTTTAAGAGGCTCCTGGGTGGCTCAGACACCATCTCACAATTTGTGAGATCAAGCCCTGCATCAGCTTGATCAGAGCAGATCAAGCTCTGCTGTCAGCGCAGAGCTTATTTGGGATTCTCTCTCCCTCTTTCTTCCCCTCCCCTGCTTGGATGCAAGCATTCTCTCTCTCCCTCCCTCTCTCTCTCTCAAAATAAATAAAATTTAAATTTAAATATATGTTTATTTATATATATTTAAATTTAAATGATTTATTTTTAATAAATAAATAACATTATTTATTGTATATTATATATAAATATTTTTTTAATGTTTTTATTTATTTCTAGGAGAGAGAGAGACAGCGTGAGCAGGGGAGGATCAGAGAGAGAGGGAGTCACAGACTGAAACAGGCTCCAGGCTCTGAGCTGGCAGTCAGCACAGAGCCCGACGCGGGGCTGGAACCCACGAACCCGCGAGATCATGACCTAAGCGAAAGTCGGACGCTTAACCGACTAAGCCACCCAGGCGCCCCTATTATATATAAATATTAATATAAATTATAAATAAATTTATAATAAATAAATTTAAAAATTTTATTTATATATATTTAAATTTAAATAAATAAATATATATATAAAGATATATATATATATATATCTTTAAACTCCTGGAGAAAAAATGAACTCAGAATTCTCTATCTAGCAAAGAATATCAAAACTGTAGAACATACATTCATACTAAAAGTTATATTAAATATACATGGACTAAAAATACCAATTAAAAACCAGATAGTTACACTAGATAAACATACAAGACTCAAATTCAATTGTCTATAAATGATACACTTTAAATATGAAGACACACACACATATATATATATGTAAAAGTATAAAAAAGTATACAAAAAGACATGCCATGTAACAAGAAGCATAATACACTTGGTGAGACTATATTAATATCAGATAAATTAAACTTCACAACTAGAACTATAACCAGGGTTCACAAGGGTCATTCCAAAGAATCAGTTTATCAAGCACATAGATAATTGTAAATGTGTATACACCTAATAAAAAATGTCTAAATATGTATGGCAAATATTGAAAAAAATTACAGTAGAAATAAAAAGATGCATAATTATAATTTGAAATTTTCTTACTCGTCTCTCAGTAATTAATAAAAGAGCCAGACAGAAATTCAATGAAAACATGGAAGAATTGAACAACTAGACCCTATTGACGTTTACAGAACATTCCATTTGACAATAACTGAATATACATTATTTTAAAGTACATATGGAACATTCCCAAATATAGACCACATCCTGGGTCATAAACAAGTCTCAATAAATTTCAAAGAATCAAAGTAGTGGAGAATATGTTGTGTGACCACAATAAAATTATTAGAAACCAGTAATTAAATGATATTTAAAAATTTTCCCAAATATTTGGAAATTAAGTCACATACTTCTAATCATGTGATTAGAAGGAATTAAAGGGTCAAGAAAGGAATTATAAGAAAAATTAGAAAATAGTTTAAACAAAATTAAAGAAGTTCATGTAGGATTAACCCCTTGTGATAGAAGTGACAGTTTGAGGGGTATGAAGCTGAATAGTTTCCTTTAGGTAGAATTAGAGGAGGGGCATTATGAGTGGATCATGGAACGAAGGTAGAGAAGAGTACAAAATACCATCAATGAAGTGATGAGGGCCATATCTCTGGTGAGCACCTAGCTTAGCTTAGCATTTAGCATATAAAACCTAGGATAGCACCTAGGAACTTCCTAATAAAAGATATGGAATAAATGAATAAATGAAGTTCTTCTTAACTGTTAATGTAACCTAATTAATATTATTCATTCCATTTATTGCCTTGGTTGCCAAATGATTGTTAAAGAGCTTCTCCCACTAGACTGCATAGTCTTGTTTCTCTCAAAGTGGTTTCCACTGACTCTGTTCATAACCTTTCACTTTTAATTCTCTGTCACATATGATATTGGTCTTCTCACTCTCACCTCTCAGACTATCCAGAAGATTCTGATAATCACTGTAAGTGCCTGTGGGTAACATTGGTAGCATTGAATCACCTATCTTTCTTCCATTTGAAGATAAACAAAGGAGACTTTGATTCACATACTGATATCTAAGATATGGAAGCACATTAATTTCACACATATACCAATGTGATGTAAATTCAGGAGGTTAATAAAGCATCTGTCAGTATTAAATTCCATGAATTAAATTACCTCCTCTCTTTATTCTGCTCAATAACAGGTTAAAACCAAAATGTGGTCTTTTTTATTTTGAAATAAAGTAAGCGTATTTATGATTGTTTTTTTCCCCTTGGACTTAAACAAAATAATACCCAGCATTTTTTTAAAATTCACTTTATACAGACATACATTTTTCAAGTGGAGGAGCCATGTCAATGGTGTGGGGGAGAGGAGGTTTCAAAGGCAGAACTTTAAGTTTGAAAATTAGTGACTAATGGAGCATATCCAGTAGGTATTTTTCATACAACTTAGCATCATCATTATATAATGATGCTGCTTTGATGTGAGATTAATATAGACACATGATTTTTCATCCAAGAGTATCAAGATTATAGAACAATAAGCAGAGCAGTTATAACAAGAGAAAAATATTAGGATGAGATTTTAAAATATAAAATAGATGAGGTTTGCTGGAGCCTTATTCACAAATGGTGCCACGTCTATCATAGATAAAAAAGAAAAAATTATGAAGATGTAGAAAGTGACTCAGTAAACCTTCATGTGGGAACAAGATATTACAGAGTTAAGATTTAAAAACTCCCAATTTTTTAAAATTTTATATGAAGTGTATACAAAGTGATAACTAAAGTACACTGCACTGCATCTCCTATCTCAGTCCAATACAGTGAAAGAACCATTGGATATTCATTCTTGTATGAATCTGCATATACTCTCTTAAGGGGAAAATAATCTAGCATGTTAACTAAACATTGAACTGAAAACTCTTCACATTCATTTCTTCTGCATCATATCCCTCAGCTGGCAATAAATATATATATATATACACGCACATATATTTTTTCCTAACTAATTCTGATGACCTTTCTAAAGGAACTAGATTCTCTGCAAATGTAGGGAGTAAATTTACCTTATATTTACATAGCAGATTTCTTCATGCATATCTGATTTATGAATTATAACAACCCTCTCTGGTAGGACAGGAGGACCTGTTGCCCTTTTTAGGAGGTTTGGTGACTGAGTTGTAGAGAAGCTGAGAGACATGTCCAAAGATTCAGGACCAGCAAATAATGAATCTTTGAACTAATATCTTGTCTATGATTTCTACTTCTGGTCCCTCTTAATTTATAACCAATTTAAGATCTCTTCAGAGTGAGCCTTTGTTTGAGTTACTCTCCTGGAAAGAAGGAAAGTCATAGACCCATACAAGTAAAGTCAATCTGGGACAGTAAAGTCATGAGGAAATATAAAAGGCCTTGTAATTATATTATGGAACATATAGACTTCTGTGAGCTTATTAAATATGAACCTGCTTCAGTTATTACCACCAGGTCCTGACTTTGTTACATATCTATCATTTTATAGTACACGCTTCATTCTGTATCATCCATTTGGAGATAGCATCTTTCCTAAAACAAAGCTGCTTCACGGAAGTCCCTCTGTTTTTGTCATTACCTGATATAATTATGATATTTCAACACAGCTCCAGTAAAAATGTGTTGATAGACATATCATAGATTATAAATGCATCTATTGAAATGCTAGTCATGGTTGCAAAGCAGATTATCTTATTTAAAGACACTGGTTTTAAAATTTAGACATTTAATTTAATTATCTTTTCCCAGAAGTATATAAGGAAATCAGAAACCTAGTGTGAATAACATCATCTTCACAGAAATAAAAACTTGCAAGGGCATTTTTTTACCACAAACTCAATAATTTTAGTATAATCACTAACTATGTTTTTGTTTTACAGAACCAGTATGATTTGGAAAAAGAATAAAATTGCTTTTAAAGTACAAAAATAATTATGAACCACTTGAAACGTAATGTCTGTGTTTTATTTCTCATCAGAATTCATTAGTGTGTAACATCAATAATTTAGCCCATCATTTGCCAACACTGACTTGGCTCAGTAGTTCAATCATGTAACCCTGTAAACTCACTTTCCATTAAAATGAATGTTGCTGACAAAGGATAACTAAAGAGATACTTCATTTATTAACTAAAGAGGTACTTCATTTATCAACATTTTTAAATTAGGAGTTTGGGGCCACAGAAGCTTAGCTGGATGATTTATTTGAAGGATCTTTATATTAGACCTAAAGACTTGTTCCAAATCATACGATGCTACCCACAAAGATAATCGCATTTCATTTGTGTACCATGTGACTCAGGGCTCTCTCTTCAGAGGCAGGCATAGCCACCTGCAGAGAATCAAATGACCTACCAAAATGAAAACTTGACTGCTTAGTATAAAATTATGAAATGTGCAGCATTCTCCTATATCCCGATTTACTCCATTGGGCATATTTCTTACCAAACCTATAATAAATATGACATCCAACATTCTAATATCCTAATGCTGTTTAAAATTAATTTGAGGATTAAGTAAATAGGCTGGAATTAGTTAATAATGAGTGTAAGCCTCCCCAATATCCACAAATTGGACGCCAGTACATTTGAATTTCTCATCATTTGCCATGACACACACCTCCCCAGATATAAATGCCTCTAGATGTTGCCAACACTGTTTAGAATGAGAGTTCCATTTTCCAGAGTTGATCCCACATCCTGCTGATAGGATAACATCACACCATTTGGGATGCAAAACGCAAACAAACAGATAAATAAGTAAAAACATCCACAGTGCAGTGAGCAAAGCATGAAATCAAAATTCCTTATATATGTCAGAATATTCCTGTCCTAGGCTTTCGAACATATAATTTCTAGCAAATATGGTGAGATTGCATGATCAGATCTTTCCTTGCTTCTTCTGTAATAAATTAAATGCATGTTTGTCATTAAACCTTCTGATAGAAGTTGGAGGATCTCTGCATTTAGCCTTCACAGTTGCCAGCTGGCATCTTTCCCTGTTTTGGATCAAAAAGTTCTCAGCCAGCTGATTGATTCAGAAGGCAAAATCCAGGGATGATGTTGGATTATAAAATGTTACCTTGACTGCATCAAAGTGCTTCTTGCTCTTATTTCATCTCTTCTCTCCCCTTTTAGCTTTCCTTCCTTCTTTAGAAATATTTATTCTGACAGATTCTAAATAACAATGATCCTACAGTAAAGCTTCCCCAGGCCCTCTTTCTCTTTTCTTCACCTTATAAAAGTTAAGCTGGGGAGTGGGGAGGAACTCTTCCAAACATTATGAATAAAGAGTTACTCATTGGGGCGCCTGGGTGGCTTAGTCGGTTAAGCATCCGACTTTCGCTTAGGTCCTGATCTCACTGTTCATGGATTCGAGCCCCGCGTCGGGCTCTGTGCTGACTGCCAGCTCAGAGCCTGGAGCCTGTTTCGGAGTCTGTGTCTCTCTCTCTGACCCTCCCCTGCTCATGCTGTCTCTCTCTCTCTCTCCTAGAAATAAATAAAAAAATAAAAAAAAAAATAAGGAGTTACTCATCACACAGTACTGTTAGTAAAAGTCTTTTTGTGAAAACGTAGAGGAAGCTGCACTGTATTGACGCAGCTGGCTTCTGAGGGTAGCTCTTGAGCTCCAGCATCACTGCCTTAGCTGATGTTTCCATGGCACTTTATATCGTCAATGTGTGTTTATTTTAATTTGGCTATCACAAATAACCCTGGGAAGGTAGATTTTATTATGCCCATTTTATAGATAAATTAACTTTCAAAGATCTTAAATGAACACTCTCCGCCCCCCACCACCCCCCCACCCCCCCGGGTAACACAGCATGCATGTGGTAGAACTACATTTAGATCCCAGATTTTCAGATTCCCAATCCATACTGTGCAAATGAAGCCTGCTGCTGCAGGGTGCTTGTGCTTGGGCTGATTCACATATGATTCACATATACTGTGAATCTATTGTGGAAGACAATGAAAGTCAAGCAAAAAAGCAAACTAGATGCAGCTAATAGTGGATAGTCATTTTAAGAGAGTTATAATACACAGGTGGCATCTTAAAAAACTAACTCATCCAGACTAGATTTTCAGCAACAATGTTTGAGAAACGGGGCTGAGAAGCTACTGTTAAAAAAATGTAGGTCTACAATTAAAAGATCCTGAACTGCAAAGGAAATAAGAAGGGGGAAATGATGGCCATGTCAGAGCATAATCACACTGACCTATTAAAGACTGGACTCAGGCGAACTAGAGGAAAACAAGAATAACTACAAAAACACGATTCTAAACTTGGAAGTCAAGGATAACCAAAATAATAAGAAAAAGAGTTGTTTGTGCCCTAACCTCTAGTGAAGTCAAGGGTCCTGTTTAGGTTATACATAACTTAATAAGAAAGTGAGACCCATATCGATATATTCTCTTAGCAATTGAATTACTGACTGGCATGTAGATGACCAAGAAGAGCTATAACAATACGTTTTGTGGTCAGATTGTAAAGCCATAAAGTCAGACGTACTTGTCATTTTTGTAATTTTATTTAAGCTTGTGAAAATTTAGACTGGAATAGTACTGATTCACAGTGTCTTCATGAGCATCCCAAGTGTATTTTGAAAGGGGCTCCCATACACAGAGGATAAGAGAGTTTGTACATTTGATTTTGGTATCTTACTGACTTATTGTGGAAAACATTCTGCAGTCACGGCATCGGTTAAGCTAAATGGCTATTTATATTATACAACATGACACATTATCCAGACCTCAGTCATTATGACATGAAACGGTTTTTGCTGTGTTTCTGAGTTTTGTAGAAGATTCACATAACTGGTTCCATATTTGCCCAAAAAATCTGGTGAATTTTACTTTAAGCTTACCGTGCACACATTTAAATATCACGCATGAAAAGAAATGTCTAGATGGCCAGTGTCTGAGCCTTTAAAGTCCTCTCCCACACATCTGGCTTTATTAAATAGAAACTATTTGTGATTACTCCTTGATCTTTCTCATTTAAAAATGTTTGTAGAAATTTTAAAAATAGGAAAGTAGGAGAATGTATCTAAATTGCTTTCAAGCAAAACCAAAGGGAGGAATTTGTAAATTAGTATGAGATATAGACAAATAAATATACATTAATAGATAAAGTACACCACCTAATAAGTGAAGAAAGAGTCCATGGCTAGCAAATGGATAAAAGAAAGATACTCAGGGAAAAATGGTAATATAAGTCTTTTGTTAGAAAAGAAAATAGAGTATCACCTATTACTGAATACCTTGAAGTAATGAAAAGTTATTCAAATTATTTCTGACCAAAAGACAATATGGAATACTAAGAAAATATGAACAGAAACCACAGCAAATTCAAATGAAACATTATAAGAACTGAGTGAAATAGATTATGAATTTACCAAATTATAGGCAGACATGTTGTTTCAAAAAATTTTGAATATGCTGAGACATAGCAAAGATCTGGAGGGTGGGGTGGAAAGAAAGAGAGAAAAACATTTCACAGATAAATCTGTATGTGCATTATAGATATAAAGATGTATAAGATTCAGTTTCTGCTCTTGTGAAAAATCTAGTCTGTGGTAAAAAGACTAGTCAGGAGGCATTGTCAGTATTGTGTGATAAATGCAAAGATGGTAGAAGACAGAGGTGGGAAGACTTTTCAGCCAAAAGACAAAGGAATTACTAAACCTATACTTGAAAGAACCTTGCATATTACTGGAATTACTTGGAATCTATGCATATGAATCACATAGAATGCAATTGAACTAGAGCTACAGTTGAGTGTAGAGATAAACAATAGCCAAATCTTGCCAGTAGCTGTGTGCCAAGGAAAGATCTTGGACTTTATCCTGAAGATATCAGGTGGGAGGAGGGAAATGGAGATTGATAAGTATAAAGAGAGAGAAATGATAACATTTGAGTTTTAGAAAGATTTCTTACGTTGATATATGGAAAGTAGAAGGTAACTGGGTAGTGAGAGGGAAGGTGGAGTAGAAGTTTCATGTCTGGAAGTGGGACTGATGAGAACACTCCTGCAATAGTTTAGGTCAAATAGCTAGTAGCCTCAAATAAGGGAATGTCATTGGACATAGAGAAGATGTTTGAGAGATATTAAAAGACAGCAACAGTCAACACTTTAACTGGATGTGACACTTGATTTCTAACATAGTTCTCTTTTTTACTTCTCTACGATTCTTGGTTTGGGAATTCAACAAAATGACATCCTCCACCTTTCCTTCTTTTCTTCTTTCTTCTTTGTAGAACACATATTCTTTGGCATGTCTCTTTCCCTTCTGGACTTTGTCTGATACTGCTTTCTGTTCCTTTGAAGTCATGTTCCTCACTACCTCCTCTCTCTGATACCCTCTTTTATATGAAGAGTATGAACATCTTCCTGCTTCTATAAGTTCAGAGATTGTTTTTTCATACCTCTTTCATGGCAATGGTTTTATTAAAACTTAACATTCCTGAATTTCCTTCCCAGATAGATTGGGACCCTGAAAACAATGCCATATTCAGCTTTATATTCCCAGAAATGCCAAATATGCTGCAAATGCATCTTGTTTCGATATATATGTCAAATATGTACATATGGTATTTATTTGACATATACTTAAAATATGTATATATGATGTATACATATCTTCTTCAAAAGTCCTTAAAATCCTCATGGGCAGGGCTATGGTTTGTTCAGCATTATACCCTGTAGCATGTTTAGGGACCATACATTTTAATAGATTGTCTATAAATGTTTAATGAAGAAAATCGGCAGCTTTATCAAAGGATTATTTGAGATAGATCCAGGAAATAATCTGATACTGAATTAATTAATCAAAAACTCAGGGCAGTATTAAGAACAACATGATACAGTTCTTTCATACTTGAAGAAATCTTTTTATTTTTATTTTTTTACAAGATATGCCCTGGAGGCAGTGGATTTTTTAAGGCAGGTAAGAGTACAATTTATTTTTAAAATAATATTTGGAAGATCTCTTGTGTATTAATTTTCCTAGTTCCAGTCAGCCCTTAAGACTAGAAAAAAATCAAGAAATTGTATAAAACCAAATTGTATAGAACCAACTGTATAAAGCCAAACTGATGAGATATGTAAAAGGAAGGTTATGAATTAAAATTTCTAGAAATTTTAATGTTAAAAAACTAATTTGCATGTATTTATGAGCTCACTATTTACAAGTAAATATACAACTTTTAAAAGTTCAATCAAAATAAGGAAGTCCATTGAAAAAGGAACTTAAAGGATGCAGAAAGTAACAATGGAAAATTATGTTACTAGATTATTTTACAAGAGAGAAGAAAAACTATATAGGTGTGTATGAACTTTGAAGAGCTCTTTAATTCTTTTTTTTATTAAATGCACCATTTCTAGAAGGGCATTCTGTTCATTTATAAGTTGGGCCAGGTGAACAATTATTGTTTTGAGTAACAAAGATAAGTTCAGTAATGTGATAAACATCTCTCTTATTATTAAATAAGATAGGCTACAGTTTGCTAGTGACAAGGCATGCATAGACTGTATTTGCAAGACAAGTGGCCCAAGATATTGATGAAATCTGTAGACATGAGATGGTTTTTTTCTATAAGAAATATGATTTACTGTCTAAAGATATCAAGCCTGTAGTTTTGAGCTAAAGCCCATTACCACTGTGGCTTTACCAGCTAAGCCAATTGATAGGTACAGAAAATATTGAATGTGATTAGTTAAACTGTTAGGATATGGTTCTATGATTCCCGCAGATTATCCCACAAGGCAGAATAATTTCAGTAAGATTATATACCAACAAATTGCCTTCAGACATAGGCTTATATATGTGTTAATGAAATAAAAAAGAATGAATCTATGACTGGGTTGTAGAACAATTGCTATTGGCCATATTAATAAATCTAGTTTCACAGACTATTTTTTTCTTCTGATTAAACAAATAAAGCTGTAGTTCATAGAAGCATAACTGTCCCACAGTAGAACCAACAAAAATCTATAAAAGAAAAATAATGTGCTTCTTTTACAAAGGTGCTAAAGCAAAAATAAGCATTAAAAACAACAAAGTACAGTAAATCACTTTATTAAGGGCTCCTTTTAGGTACATTACTTGTACATCTTTCAAAACTGAGAAACCATTATATTCTCGCAACAAGTCAGAAAATGATACTTTCAGACACTTGCCATAGAGGAAAGCATTTTTATTCCCATAACAGATAATTCTAATATATTTAATAAGTCTTGTTTGTCCCAAATGGCACTATGCCAGCTAGCTTTAAATTTTAAATTATTCAAATAATATTTATAAGTAATCTCTGAAGAAATTAAGTTTAAACCAAGAAATATATTTATTAATAGTTGCTAACACATATAAAATCCAATTATTTTTAAGAACTCCAATTATGGAACCTCAAGTCTATTTTCAATTTGCAAGATACTCTTGGTGTAGCTTTGAACTTTTATTTAAAGATTTGATAGTACTGAGTGCATTTTCTAGTTCTTTTACTTATACAAAAACTTAAATGTCACTAAACCCACAAATTATGCAGACAGTATGTATCTAAAATTTTTAACTATTTTCATATAAATTTTGCAGCAAATTTTAAATTTATGCTTATTTAATTAAATACGTTACATATTTATTTTATTAAAATCAACTTTGAGTTGCTGCAGCTAAGTATTATAATCTTGTGCAAAGTGGCACCAGTTATCTTTCTATTGTCTATGAAACCTATGAAATATTCCTTAATTAGGAAGATTTTCATATTTTCTTCAAATATATTATACCATATAATAATTGTTTTTCAATTTCATTGCAGTGGTTCCACCATATACTTTTTTTTTTTGTTTTTTGTTTTAAATGTTTTATTTATTTCTAGGAGAGAGAGAGACAGTGTGAGCAAGGGAGGGTCAGAGAGAGAGGGAGTCACAGACTGAAACAGGCTCCAGGCTCTGAGCTGGCAGTCAGCACAGAGCCCGACGCGGGGCCCGAACCCACGAACCGCGAGATCATGACCTAAGTGAAAGTCGGACGCTGAACCGACTAAGCCACCCAGGCGCCCCCCCACCATATACTTTTAATAAACTAGTGAATATTGGTCTTATTCAGCATATTATACCTACATTTTAGTTATCTTCTCATTTTGATTTTACTAATCAAGGAATCAAGTCACGAAATCATTAAGCTGAATGTTTATCAGTTTCTATGATTTTTCATCAACTCTGATATTTTCTTTAAATCATAGATAAAAATAGATTTATCTTGCCCTTTCTGAGAAAACACAGTTTTCTAAGACAAAAGTTTAAAATAAGTTAAATTATTTTCAGCTGTGAATTTCAGGTATATCAAGTAGTTTTCATTTTCCTCAACCTCTTTTGAAAACAAATAATGTCTGTCAGATTATTTTTATCATAATATCAACAATAACTTAAAAATTGCAATGATTTCAAACACACATTTCTCCTTTCCAGTTTTCTGAATGTAAAAGGAGGAAAAATTAGCATAAGAGTTAGTACCAAATTTCTCTGAGCAAAGACCATATTTTATTAGAAAAACGTTTTCATAGATAACTTGAGGTAGAGTGTGCAAGGAAGGAAAATAGTAAGCAAACTCTCAGAATTTCTCACTTGCAGGGAATAGTAGAGAATTCCTCAAGGGCAGAGTGAGATAGTGGAGCAATATGATGGAAGGCTAGAGTTCAGGTTGGCAGAAGTGATTAAGGTATAGTTTAGGAACAAAGATATTTAATGAGTACTCTGTATTGTAATGATGTAATCCACCACTGCTCATTTTCTCCAACCCCCTACAAATTTCTGCTACCATATGTAAAACCTTCAGTTTGATTTTCATTGTGGAAATTAAGGAAAAGAGATCAATTCAGTGACTGAGTTGACATGGTAAGACACAGGATAACACACTAAGTATGATGAAATGACCCCCAAATAGAACCTATTCAGTATATTATAGCTAGAGGGGCCAGTGGGGACATAAGCATACCAGGAATTCATAGTTTTGTGAAAGGCATAGAACTTTTCACAAATTAATTAAACCAATGTATGCATCAAAATTTCTATGAACACCTGGGAACAAGGAAGCATTTTGTAGAGGGCTGAGAATAGGAAAACTATCTTAACTGAATATAAAATCATGTACAAATCCACAAAGGCACAAAAATATCATGGTAAGTAATTCAAAAAGAAAGGAAGGATGTTAGATGAAATTGATTTCATGTTTGAAATTAAAAAGAATTGAGACTCATTTAGATAATGGAAAGTCTAAAGACATGTATTGTAAGGTGATGAGACTTGAGCTCAGGAAGACCCCTGGACTAAAAAGAATACATTAGGACTCATAAGGATATTGCTGGTAATTGAAATTATGAGGAAAGTATTCAACTATAGGAAAGGAACAGGTATCAGCTATACAAGTCTTAAACTCTGTGTTGACCATAAATATGCTTAAGCATTATAATTTTTCTTCTTAATGTTCTTCCATTGAAGTAGCATATCTTCAAAATTTTCCCAGAATTACTAATAGCAAAATTTTCTAAGATTTAAACTTATCTATTAAATTGGTCATATTTCTAAACTCTACTAACCAAGATTGTAAGAGGGTGCCATAATGGAGTCATACACATTCACATCACCCAGTTTCTTGGGGGTAATTGTAACTGTTGGAAACCAGAAGAAATTATCAAAAGTACATGAAATCAAATGATACTTCTACTTATAGCCAAAAGTAAGTTACAGGAGTCATATTTACCCTTTTGCCTAAAACAGCCAAATACCAAACAAAATACATGGAACAACAGTTTTCAAGGTGTTTGGCAAATCAAGCAGTGAAGGACAGTGATCCAGAAAGACATGAACCAAAAATGGCAAAGCCTACAATTGTCTCAGCTTACTACCTTGAGAGAGTTTGTAAACCATAGTACAAGCGGGGATTGGGGGGTTACAGAAATAAATAGAGGCAGACTTCTGTAAACTCCCAACAGTTGAGTGGATGGAGCTCAGAGTTCAAGGAGGTAAAGGAAGCTGTAATACACAGGACAGCGCATCCTGCAGAGAATACTGGGAATTTGCAAACGTCTCCCTTTTTAATAACTAGTTGAACAACATATGCTCATAGGAAAACTGCTTTAGGCCAAGAAAAATCACTCCAAGTATTAGTGGCAATAGTATCTGGTTCTTATACAAGACATGTTCCTACAGGATAAAATGAAAAACTTCATGACTGTGGAGAATTGGGTATGGTACTCAGAACAGTCTTATCTCAATAAGAATTAATTAGCTCTAGGCCAACACAGATCTGGCTCTACCTAACAGATCTTGAAAATTAGACTCAGAAGGATCATATTGGTTTCCAAGTAATTTAACTGTAACTAGAACAAATCTTAAGACTATTTATAGGAATATAAAAATATCCAATCACCAAAGAAAGTAAAATTCACAATGTATGACATCTAATAAAACATCACAAGGCATGCAAAACACCAAAATACAGTGAGATAAATCAATCAGTTGAAATTGACATGGAACTGCCACAGAGGTTAGAATTAGCAGACAAGTACATTTAGCAATTATTATAATTATTATTATTTTCTATATGTTAATAAATTATGTAGAGGCATCGAAGGACACAAATCAGACATATAAAGACAAAAACTACAATGCCTGAGATGAAAACTGAATAGGATAAGATTAATAGCAGATTTGAAATTGCATTTTAAAAAATGAATGTGAATTCATAGGAATAGAAACCATCCAAAATGAGAGATATGGAAAAAGGATATTTTAAATGAAGAGTTTCCGTAAGCAATGAGATGTCTTCAAACAACCTCATATACATCACATGTAAATCCATGAAGGAGGGGAGAAAGAGAACAGAAAAAAATTCAAAGAAATTATGGTTGATTTTTCCCAAATTTAATGCAAACTGCAAACAAAAATGTATAAGAATCTCACCAGACCACAATCTCAGAACACATAAGAAACTACTACAACATATACCATAATCAAATTGCACAAAACCAGTGATAAAGAGAAAATCTTAAAATCCACCAGACATTGTTAAAACATGTTATATACAAAGGAACAAAACTAAGGTTGACAGCAGATTCAAATCAAAAGACAATGGAATAACATATTTAAATATGGCGTGAGGGGGCCAATCTAGAATTTTATACACAGTTATGTCTTTCAAAAGAGTCCAATGTAAAGACTTTTTCAGACATACAGAAGTTGACTTACACTATAAGAGATGTCAAAGGAAGTTTGTTAGGCAGAGAAAAAGTAATACCAGGTGGAAATAGGGAACTACTCAAAGGGATACTTACAGAAATGGTAACTACCTGAGAAAATATATTAGATTTTTTTAAAAACATTTGTAAATGACAAGTGACTACTTAAGCAATGTATAGCAATACAGTGCATAGTTTATGAATATTTATAAGTAGAACGTATGACCACATTAGCATGAAAATAAAAAAGAATATATTATTATATGACTTTATACTATATATGAAGTAACACATCACTTGAAGACATATTCAACATTGTCTTAGAAGTTCCAACCAATGTAATAATGCAAGAAAAATTTTTTCAATGATAAAGATTAGAAAAGAAGTAAAATGGTCTTTATTGGAAGCATTATCATCTGTCTAGAAAAATCCAATGAAATCAACAAAAAGGCTAATAAATTTAGTTATTAAAAGGCTTTCACTTAGTAAGTTCGCATAATCCAACATTAGTACGCAAATATTTTTATGTACTAGCTATTACTAGATACCAAAGTTAAGAAAACATTGCCTGTACAATATAAAAATATGAAATATTTCTGTGCAAGACCTATATACTGAAAACTATACAACATTGCTTAGAGAAATTCAGAAAGTCCTAAATAAAGAAAGGGATGTACCTTATTATACTGAGAAGACTCAGTATTGTTAAGATGTAATTTGTACCCAGGGGCGCATGGGTGGCTTAGTTGATTAAGCGTCCGACTTTTGCTTAGGTCATGATCTCTCGGTTCGTGGGTTCGAGCCCCGCGTCGGGCTCTGTGCTGACTGCCAGCTCAGAGCCTGGAGCCTGTTTCGGAGTCTGTGATTCCCTCTCTCTCTGACCCTCCCCTGCTCACGCTGTCTCTCTCTCTCTCCTAGAAATAAATAAAACATTAAAAAATATTTTTAAAAAAGATGTAATTTGTACCCAAAATGATTTAAAGATTCAACACAATACAAATTATTTTAAAGCAATTAGTAAAAATATTTTAAAATCCACAAAAAAATGTAAAGGACATAGAATAGCTAAAGCAACTTTGTAAAGAACGACTACAGTTGAAGGATTTATTATACCTGAGTAATCAAAATAGTACAACATTGGATCAAGATATACCAATAAATCAATGGAACTGAACAAGTATTATAGAAATAGACCCACATTTACTGACAACCATTTTTGTTTGTTTATTTGTTTCAAGTTTATTTGTTTATAATTTAAGAAAGAGAGAGCACATTAACAAAGGAGGGGCAGGGAGAGAGGGAGAGGGAGAATCCGAAGCAACCTCCATGCTGTTAGCACAGAGCCGAAACACAGGGCTGGATCTCGTGAACCCTGAGATCATGACCTGACCCGAAACCAAGAGTTGAATGCTTAACCAACTGAGTCACCCAGATGCCCCAACTGACAACTGTTTTCTTACAAAGTTACTAAGACAATTCAACATAATCTTTTCAACATATGCATATGCAGATAAATGAAATTTGACCCTTACCTTGGACATATGCAGAAATTAATGCAAATGTATCATAAACCTAAACATAGAACCTAAAACTACAAAACTTCTAGAAGAAAGCATAGGAAAAAAATCTTTATGAAGTTGGAATAGGCAAATATTTCTCAGGGACAGCACCAAAAAGTACAAGCAAAAAAAAGATAGATTGGACTTCATCAAAGTGTAAAACTTCTGCTCTACTAAGACACTATTAAGAAAATCAAAATGCCATCTACACACAGGAAGAAAATATTTGTAGAGTATATGTTTAACAAATTGTACCCAGAATACATATTGAAAAAATCTCTAAACTCTATATTAGATTAATTAGATTAATAAATACCACAACAAAGGGCAAAATATTTAAATGGACAATTCACCTAAAGAGATATGGAAATGGAAAATAAGCAGATGAAATGGTGCTTAACACCACTAGTCATTCATGAAAGGCAAGTTAAAACCACAACAAGATAACACCACACCTATTAGAATGGCTAATGTTTTTAAGTTGATCATGTTATGTGTTGACAGGGGTGGTGAGAAATTGGAATACTCATAAACTATTGGCAGAATGTAAAATGGTACAACTACTTTAGAAGGTATTTTGGCAATCTCTTAAAGAAGTAACATGTGACTACCATATGATTTGTTACATTCCTACGTATTTATCCAGACCTACCAATTCCTGGTCATGGTGACCTTATTATTATCATACTGGTTATATATGGCTCTGTAAGGACCTTCTTACTTATGTCTCCCCTAGGCTACATTCAAAGAAGAATAGGATTTTTCTTTTTAAAATTTTTTTATGTCTTACTTATATTTGAGAGAGAGAGATCATGAGTGGGAGGTCAGAGAGAGAGAGACAGAGACAGAATCAGAAGGAGGCTCCAGACTCTGAGCTGTCAGCACAGAGCCCAATGCGGGGCTGGAACCCACGAGCTGTGAGATCCTGACCTGAACTGAAGTTGGGCGCTTAACCGACTAAGCCACCCAGGCATCACTTATTAAATATTTTTAATGTTTTATTTATATTTGAGAGAGAGAGAGATCACAAGTGGGAGAAGGCCAGAGAGAGAGAAAGAGAGACAGAATAGCATTTTTCTTATGTTACCTCCATCTGGATATTTCAACTATTTACTCCCTTTGAAAGGATGACAACCTAGATGGCGTCAGACTCCTCATCTCCCCACTTTGTCTCTTTGCCTTGGCCCAGGACACAGGTTTTCTATGTACTCTTCACCCTAAGGACTTACCCTAAACAATATTCTCCTCCTTTCCTTTCCATGGAGACATTATAATAAACAAGTAAAGAAAGACACTAATAATCAAAAGATCAAGATCCAAAAACGCTATGCCTGGGGGTGCCTGGGTGGCTCAGTCTGTTGACTGCGGCTCAGATCATGATCTCACAGTCTGTGGGTTTGAGCCCCGTGCTGGGATCTGTGTTGACAGCTAGCTTAGAGCCTGGAGCCTGCTTCAGATTCTGTGTCTCCCTCTCTCTCTGCCCCTCCCCCGCTCACTCTCTGTCTTTGTCTCTCAAAATAAAATAAAGACATAAAATTTAAAAAAAAAAAAAATTACTATGCCTGTTATATTTGATAGTAACAATGACCACTCAATTCAGCAAGTATAAAGATCGAGATCAAGCAGTTGACCAGATTCTAAGATGTAAGGATGAACAGATACAATTTATATCCTCAAAGATCATGTAATCCATAAATAATTTAAGGATTCATATAGAAAATTGATAAGGAAACATTAGATTTAAAATATACATTAGATTGGGACACCTGGGTGGCTGCGTGGGTTAAGCATCGAACTCTTGATTTCAGCTCAGGTTGTGATCTCATGGTTGGTGAGTTCAAGCCCCACATCAGGCTCTGTGTTCTCAGTGCAGAGCTTGCTTGGGATTCTCATTCTCTCTCTCTCTCTCTCTCTCTCTCTCTCTCTCTCTCTCTCTGTCTCTCCCCCTCCCTCCCTCCCTCCCTCTCTCTCTCTCCCCTCATCTGGCACATCACCATTCATGCATGCTTGTGCTTGCTCTATCTCAAAATAAATAAATAAATAAAAATTTTAAATAATAGAATACACATTAGAGGGGCACCTAAAGGCTCAGTGGATTAAGTGTCCAACTCCTGATTTTGACTCTGGTCATGATCTCACAGTCATGAGATCAAACCCCGTGTCAGGCTCCATGCCCAGTGCAGAGCCTGCTTAACACTCTCTCTGTCTCTCCTTTTGCTCCTCGCTCATGGGAAATAGGAGAGGTTGGGAAAAGGGCACAAATGTTCAGGTATAAGATGAATAAGGTCTGAGAATTTAACGTAAAACTGTACTATATTTAATAATATTGTATTGCAGGGGCGCCTGGGTGGCTTAGTCGGTTAAGCGTCCGACTTTCGCTTGGGTCATGATCTCGCGGTTCGTGGGTTCGAGCCCCGCGTCGGGCTCTGCGCTGACTGCCAGCTCAGAGCCTGGAGCCTGTTTCAGAGTCTGTCACTCCCTCTCTCTCTGACCCTCCCCTGCTCATGCTGTCTCTATCTCTCTCCTAGAAATAAATAAAACATTAAAAAAATAATAATATTGTATTGCATACAATTTGCATCTATATTCAAGTATATACCCCAAAAAGAGTAAATTTGTGAGATACTGGACATACTAATTAACTCCATTGTGGGAATCCTTCCCATATATATATATGTCATTACATTGTACACTTTAATGTTTTTTGGTTTTTTTTTTTTTTATTTCTAGAGAGAGAGAGAGACAGCGTGATCAGGGGAGGGTCAGAGAGAGAGGGAGTCACAGATTGAAACAGGCTCCAGGCTCTGAGCTGGCAGTCAGCACAGAGCCCGACGCGGGGCTCGAACCCACGAACCGCGAGATCATGACCTAAGCGAAAGTCGAGCGCTCAACCGACTTAGCCACCCAGGCGCCCCTACATTGTACACTTTAAATATACATCTTACAGTGTTGTCAATTAAACCTCAGTAAAGTTGAAAAAATGTGAATTGGGCATCTATTATATTTTCTACATAAATGCATTCTCCATTCATAGTCTTGATATTTTAGTCCTAATATCTTGAATTAATATTTTTCAAATATTTTCCTTTTGAGTATTCATTGGAAAGCAATAAGGGTGAAAAGAATTTCAAGAAAATGGTGTGTGTAAAAGAATATTTTATTTAAGTCTTGCTAAAATAATAGGGAATTCCAAATTCACAAGAAGAATGATTTTGTTTCATTTTTAGGGCTAATTATAGAGATTATAACTAATTTAGAGCCAAAGCTAACCACCTACAAGGTTGCACATCATTGGTGTCATGTTAACTCTCCTCAAAAGGATTCTTTGAGAGGCTTTAATGAGTAAGTCACTCAGAGCACAGGGGGATCACTGGAAAGAGGTTATCTGAGATTTCTAATAGTGTCAACAGTGTGGCGCACAATATTACAAGATCTTTGCTGATACTTATTCTAATCATCAAGTCTAACATAAAGAAAGGTAGTTCATAATGGCACAGAATGAAGTTACTTTTATGTACAAGAGATGGTTTTCCTAAAGCTTTTTAAATAAAACAGGAGAAAGATAATTTAATCTTGGTCTGTGTAAAAGAGTAAAGAACTAAGAGAATACTTAAAATTGAACCCAACTAAATTAACATCTAGGAAACCTAAGCTTTATTTGCTCTTAACATCCCAAACTGCATAATGTCAAGTCAAAAAATGTAGAATAACCAGTTATGTCTTTGTACCAATATATATATACACTATACCATGTGTATATATATATATATATATATATATATATATATATACACACACACACACACACACACACACACAAACATATCAAAACTACAGGTCCTGCTACACAGAAATCCAGGTTTGTAAGAATTCTAGACTGCATGGACCTTCATAATTAGGGCATTTTCTACCAAATATTCTATTGATTAGGCCTCAGAATCTTATGCCATATGTTACAGATGTGGTTTCCAAATCATGTTTTTACTAAAGCAGAAGTTCATATTAAGCTGAAATACCTTGGTTTAAAAATTATTGAAATTCAGCGGCAGCTCAGTTGGTTAAGCGTCCAACTCTTGATGTAGGCTCAAGTCATGATCTCATAGTTTGGGAGTTCAAGCCCTGTATCCACATCCGGCTCTGTGCTGTCTGTGCTGACAGCTGGGGGCCTGCTTTGGATTCTCTGCCCCCGCCCCCCCGCCCTTCCCTGCTCACACACACACACACACACACTCTCTCTCAAAAATAAATAAATATTTTTTAAAAATTTTTAAAAATTGTTGAAATTCAAATACAATATGTAAGAAAATATAAATATTCTTATGAAACAAAATTAAAATGCAGTGCTAAATTGGTTCATATAAGCCTTTTCCAAGACAAACTTTATGTAGTCAGCAACCTAAAATTGATTACAATAATTGACAAAGTTTCGAACTTTGGGACTACGTTCATATCCACAAATTGTATACATCAGAAAACTCATGAGATTTTTAAGTAACATGACTGTTAAATATTGTATACATTATATGCAAACCATGCACCAATCACTGTGAGGTCTAATTACATCTACACTGCTGACAGCTTTGGAATCATCTTTAGAGCCCTCAGCATACATTTGCAAGCACGTATCGCAATGTCAAGTCTCTTTCATTTGTGTAAAATGAAATTTCATTTCATTTTAGAAAAATCAGAACAAATTCAGAGCCAAGAATGATGAGTATTATGATCAGTTGTACTGTTCAAGACCACAGTAATACGGATCCAATTTACCCCAGTAAATCATCCAGTACCCCAAGGAACATTTGTTTATTTGATGGTCCCTAAGTAGATCCCATGTTTTTCTGTCTCCTTGCTCATCTTTCAAGGTAGAGTTAACAAGACATCTCTTTTACAAGAATGCACTGAATTCACAACTGGAATTCCCTCCTTTTGAAAACCACAGCTTATCTGTGGCCATACCACATTCTTTGTTGTGATAAACTGTTATTTCCAAAGTCCTTGAGGCCAAACTGTGTTTTGTACTCCAATTTAAGGGTAAGTGGAGATGGGGTGAAGAGAGTGCTAATGTGCTACTTTGCCAGTTCTGACCACAGTATCTGCCATTGTGCCAAAGTGGGGAGCCTTAAACATAACAAATGAAAATAAGTGTTTGACAAGTGAATAAATGAAAGAGAAAAGTAATTCATACTATCCATGCAAGGACTGAAATCTAAGCACCTGGTCTCATTTTAACTTATTTATTTTCTTCACACCAATACAGTTTTTCCACAATACATCCTCTGGGATTTTTTTTTTAATGTTTTTATTTATTTCTGAGAGAGAGAGAGACATTGTGAGAAGGGGAGGGTCAGAGAAAGAGGGAGACACAGAATCTGAAACAGGCTCCAGGCTCTGAGCTGGCTGTCAGCACAGAGCCCGTCTCGGGGCTCAAACCCACGAACCGCGAGATTATGAAAGTCGGATGCTTAACCGACTGAGCCACCCAAGCGCCCCATCCTCTAGTATCTTAATAGGCTGCTACCAGGTAAAAGATCAAGGGGACAATAAATTTCTGAAATGCTGGATATTAAAATGCCAAGTCAGTTTTCTGTTTTTTTTAAATATCATAATATCTGAAACTAATACGCTATTGTGCTTTATAACTCTTAAAAGAGTGGGGTTGAATATTCAGTAGTTATCAAGTTTTTTTAAGTTTGCTTATTTATTTTGAGAGAGAGAAAGAGGACAGAGAGCACATGGAGAAGTAACAGAGGGAGAGGGAGAGAGAGAGAATACCAAGCAGGCTTTTGCACTGTCACCACAGAACCCAATGAGGGCTCAAATTCACCAATTGTGAGATCATGACCTGAGCTGAAATCAGAAGCTTAACCAACTGAGCCACCCAGGGGCTCCAGTGGTTACCAAGTTTTGACCACAGAACATTTTGTTCTTCCTCAGAAGAAACATTGTCTTCTGAGAAGGAAAGCACACATAGGATTAAATGTGAATTAAATTACCAATAAATATGGGAACAGAAAAAAATGAAGAATTCAGTTTTATTTATATTCCAGGTTATTCCTGGAAAGAGTCTACTTCTCATGTTGAATTCTGTGTAGAAAAGCTTTTGTTTCCTTAATGAGAAGCATAGCCTATTATTACCCACAGATTTTTCCCCCCCCCCGAAGAATCTAGCAAGATCACAGAGCTTGATCATTCTTTCAGTGGGGGATTCACTGGATTTTTTTTTTTACCAATGACTGGAATAGGACTCTTACAATATTTTCCTCCCTTAGAATATGTTTGTTTAGAATTAGTCATCCTCTTTTTAAACTATGACTACATCAAATACAAAATTAAAGTATCGCTTTCTTTTTATCATTTGCTGTGTTGCCAAAGATGTGACTGTTTTCCTGGTTAATATGAATTACATTAACCCCACATTTTGTGAACGGCAGCCTGGTTATCCACCTAAAAATTCACGATACTTTCCCGGTCTCCTCTACCTCAGCCTGAAGGCCTGTACCTGCTTTAGTCTCTCTGAATTTCTAACTTACCTTTTTTTGGAAATCTGATAATATTTGAAATACCCGTTAAAATCTAGCAATATGATTTTCTTATGAATGCTCCCCCGCCAAAAATCTAATAACATTGTATAAAAAAAGACAAAGTAACAATTTTCTTTCTTCAAAACCACTCAGCTGTGCAATCTTTAGTTCTTTTAGACCTTCAGAAGGTATGATCAGTATGCATAGGGAAAGTCATGTCTCTTACTTAACTTTGCAAGAGTGCACTACAGAGCACTAATAGCTGCATTGCCTTGTTAATAAACTCCAGTCAAAATGCTTTGGGAGATAATTTGATTAAAAAAAAGAATAAAAAACACCGAAGCTGAAATATTGCTTTTATAAGCTGCAAGATCAATTCACCATGTGCTTTTTTAATCAACTGAAATATATACATTTAAACAGAAAACACAGATGACTTAGCATTCTCCCATATCATGTCAGTGAGCATGACTAGTTCCCTGTCATTTTTTTTCTAATACTCTCTTGTGCTCTGACTTATGGGGGAAAAACTTCCCATGAAAAATGTGTGCTACTTTTCCACTTTTGGCCTTGCATGTGCTTCTTCTCTGCCTTAATTACAATATAAATCAACTGCAAAAAAAGATTTACAGTGATTACACCTCACTTAGAGAGCTGTGAAGATTGATCTGGATGTGGTATGTTTGTCAAGCTCTGTGTCTACTTCTCATCTTAGCGAGTTTCAAAGTGAATCCCAGGACAACATATGATAATATTAAAAAAAAAAAAAAAGTAAATGTGGGAGGGAAAAGCTCTGGTATGTCACTCTGTTCTTTGTGTTCTCACTGAATATGCCAATGACTTACTTTCAGAAAACTCCAGGGCAGGAGACTTTTCAAACAATTGTGAACTTTAAACCCATTTACTACATTAGGAGAAAATATCACCATAGCTACTGAACTGATCCCTGAATGTCCCCTCATTCTCTGTCTGTGCACCCAACTGGGTGAAACAGAAATTACAACAGAAATCTTTCTGTTTTGAATGGATTAATGCTTATCACCACAGATAAGGACCTATATTCAGGTCACTAGTTTCTTGGAGAGCAGTTAAGAAGTCCTTACTTTTAGGAAGTGTGTCTTTTTTCCAAGGTAAAGTCATTCATTAATGTGATCGTACCAAGCAAAAAAAAAAAAACCACGCAAATAGGAAACAAAGCTGACATAATATATGTCCTTTCAATCTTCCTAATTGCTCAAAGGTTTTGGAATATGCTGAACTTTGATTGAGTCTTGTAGCTTGACGTAACTTTCTCTACCTCTACAGACATGTGTCCTCCCCAGCTCATTCCTGTTCAGGCAGGCTGATGCAACTCTGGCCTAAAGGATCAAACAGATGAAATACCATGCCTTCTAGATTTATTTGTGTTGGATTTCTTTGAAAGCCAACTTGACTACTTCATTTAAAAAGTGACCTCAGTGATTCCTTTTTGATGAAATGCAATAAAGCCTCTAATAAATTATCATGACAGTTATTTGCTAATTTGCCAGGATATGCCTTTTAAAAATGGTTTTATCCTTCCAAACAACACTCCTGAAAAATCATGTTTTCCTGTTCCATTGTTCCCTGTTTTTGCTGTTTTCCAATGGTGATAATGCTCCTATTGAATAGCCAAGTGCCGAAGATTTTTCACTCTCAGCTCAGAGAGGAATGTAATCATACTTTAAAAATAAAGTATATTCTCAAATCTAGAAATTAGCTAGTAATTGAAATTATCATCACAGTATTTTAACTGATGACCATTGAACTCTTTTCTGGCAAACGGCTCATAGAGCATTAATTGCATGTCACATTACAGATCTGCAGAGTTAAGTTCTGTCTTGTCCTTGGGACTGAGTTCTAAAGCAACTTTAGAAGTGTCTTTAGGGTACACTTTCTCCTTCTACCCACAGCACCCAAGTATCTGTCTAAGAACACTTCAGAAAACCATTGTCTACATGAAGCAAATTCAAAGCATTTTAGAAAAGAAAGTTTATTCTGATTTCTTTCTGATCAAGTTTTGAATGGGGATAAGCTGGATTTTTTTTATAATCCTATATACATTTTAATGGATTATTAAAAATAGTTCATTGTAACTGTTACTAATGTATAAATCGGACCCTATTTTTCAGAACAAAAACTATCTTTGTTTCTGGTATCTATCAGCAAATAAGATTGCTAGATACAATATCTACATTATGAAGTTTGCAAGACACAAAAGAAAAATGTTGATAAAAATTAATGAAAGGTAACTTTGAAAATACAACCATATGCAAAATTTTATACAAACACTCACACAATATAAATATTATTTCAAATTTTATTAGCTCAAAATTGGCCCTATTCTTAATAATTCCTACAGGACTTGGTTTGACATTGGGTTTGATCTTCATCATGGAAAAATTTTTACTTTCCTAACCAATACTGAAATCATAATATGAAAAAAAAACATTTACCATCTTAAGCAAGTGGGCTCTTTGAGCACCTTAGAAACATTCCTACATATCAGGAATATAATTATATGCTAATTATGGATTAACAGAATGCAAACTGGCATTCTATTATGCAAATCACAGTAAAGCAAGATTTAGCTTAGTTAGATTTATCATACAAAATTAAGATTTAGGGTCACGTGGGTGGCTCATCCAGTTAAGTGTCCTACTCTTGATTTTGGTTCATGGTTTGTGGGCTCAAGCCCCCAGCGGGGCTCCATGCTGACAGCACAAATTCTGCTTGGGATTCTCTCTCCCTCTCTATGCTCCTTCCCTGCTCATATAAATAAAATATGAATTTTTATGAATTCATAAATATTTCATGAATTCATCAAATTCATATTTATGAATATGAAATTTCATAAAAATTTTCATATTTATTCATAAATTATGAATTCTCTCTCTGAAAATAAATAAATCTTTTTTAAAAAAATAAGATTTAAATTCATTATTTCTCCATATGGCCATCTTCTGAATTACAGTACAGTATCTGTTTCCATATACAGATCCATACATCTCAGGTATATAAGAGCTAAAGTTTGATTACTGACAAATGTCTGAAATAGGAAAGTATGCATGGCAAATACATCTACCATGATCTTATTTGCACCTCGACTCATCCAAGTAATCAATGCTGGTTACAAAATGAAATCATGAATGAATTTTTCATATATATCTTTCACTTCAAAAATCAAGGTTCAGTCACCATCATCACTGCCATATGCAATCTCCATAATCAAGACAAAGTCTTTACAAAATCTAAAACAGGATCATGTTTCACAATAAAAAGACATATATTTTTAGCCCAAGGATTGGTTCAATATTCTGTATATACATGATATCCTCATTTCTGACAAGTGTTTCTATCACCTTTGACTAATCTTATGGGGCATATTTATCATGCAACTTGACTGAATCCAGCCATGAGATCCTTTAAGAGTAGAATGATATTCTTTAGGCTTTATTCAAATGGATTTTCAATGTTTCATTCTGATCTGTTACCTAAAATCTACATTCTTCTCTCAGTTTCCTCTTCCTTG